>SJJU01018224.1:0-11896 GCA_012932125.1 Conopomorpha cramerella
GGAT
Source organism: Conopomorpha cramerella (assembly GCA_012932125.1). NCBI lineage: Eukaryota > Metazoa > Arthropoda > Insecta > Lepidoptera > Gracillariidae > Conopomorpha > Conopomorpha cramerella. Next base: position 5 of record SJJU01018224.1, read on the forward strand.
TGAGTCAGGGTACATAAAAATAGGTTGTAGTGAACTTTTTTGTGTAAATGTTTTTTTTTATATGATAGATATGTCTTAACTTAGCACCCTGGTATAGTTAACTCAATTTCGGGCAAAGTGTGGATTGAGTCCTTTCTGTGTAACTACGTCCAATTGGTTCCCAGGTCTAGACTATTGTATTTGAATGTCTGACGTCTTAATCAGTTCGTTGTTGGTAGAGGGAATTTTGCATCATAATATTTCCGGAAACTAGCTAGCTCATATACCTTTATGTTCATTTAAATTAAAATTTTTCGCCTACCGAACGATAGAATCCCGATATCGTATATATGGAGGAAGCAGAGCCCTCTAGTGAGTAGTTCGCGCAATTCTCGTGTCATTCCACAAATACCTCGTGTGGGCATATGTGGAAATTTCTTCCCTAAATCCCCATTCCTTACACGTTGGCTTGCTAAAACGGCAAAATTGAGGTTGAGTTTCAACAAAATTATTATGACAATATTCATTTAATTATTTCATTCGCTACCTTGTGCAAGGTAGCGAATATCCGCACTATACAAGTTACGGACATATTGTTGTTCTGTTTTTATCACCCTACTGACTTGACTTTTGGAAGTGGATCAGCAGATTGTGACCCCGAACAAAAGTCACTCTGTAAATTAATAAAAATGATTATTTTATTTTCTAAGTGTCCCTGTGTGTGGTGTTTAAAAACAGGCTTAAAAGTATACGAGTACTGCGTGTAAAAGTACTCTGAGCAATGGGTTAGGCTCGCAAGGCGACAATACTAGGATGAAAAACAACATGGAAAAAGTTGTTCACATTGACGAGCCCAACGTTTCTAAGACGGTTATTCGACATTGCTCGGGGTTACATACAGTATTTCTGAATCTTTATTAAATCACGTCTAATTTAATAAATTAAGTCACTTAATGATGCACATCAAGTTAAATCCCAAAGCGGGATAGGCAGAGACGCTTGCTAAAGCATAGACATTCTAAACGAAATAAATTCAGTAAGTCCAAACCTACTACTAACCTGATTAACAGTTAACTAATGTTTACTTTATACATTTGCTGTCTCTTTCTGTGGCTTATACTTTCTTTTTCTTCTAGTGAGGCAGCAAATTAGTGTGTCAAAATTAAACAATTATTACACTACTCTTTAAAGTGAGAGGTTAAGCGCCTGTTTCACCACTTGCTGCTATAAAAATTACTTCTAGATATCTCTATAGCCTATCTTGTCGATATCTAGAAGTATTTTTTTTAGTTTTATTTCACAAGTCCAGGATTTCTCTAACAATTTGTTGATAACAACACCTGCCCCCAAGAAAGACATAAAAAGACATAACAAGACATACCAAGCACTGCGATTGGTTGAAACAAGTTGAGTCGCACGATGTGTGACATAGCAGCCAATCACAGCGCGTATTTGCTCTATATCGTGTCTTTCTTGACGCGCTTTGCTAGGGGGGCTGACAGTAGCTAGATTTATCATGCTGGTATTTTACCTTACAGCTTAGCATTAGGAACTTCATCAGCGAGTGATAAATCTTCCAATAATGTAGACTTTTTATAAGTACTTGTATTCACAAAATGCTCTACGTAACAAAAATATTATTTTCCATTATATTCACTGATAAAATTACATTCCTATCTTACTTCGAGTACATACCAGTAGTAAACCTATTTCTTTTTTAGTTCTAAACATAGTGAGGTGCCCTTTTTAAGTTTAATGTTTCAGTAGACCCTACCGTATTCCAGTCTTATTTCTGTAGGCGTCGATGCCCCGGGCGAAAAAAAAATCTCAAAAAGACTCTTCCTACAAAAAGCACAATCAGCTAGTCAAGTTTATAGGGAGGTAAGACGGTAACGGAGATATTTTTTTTTTTTTATTTTCAGATATAGGTAGGAAGAGAATACTTGTTTTTATTATGGGGACATTGACACCTGCTGAAATGGTCTCAGGGTCAGAATCAATAGACTTCAGCTGAAAAGGTTTTTTCCTCAGCCTGTATATTATATCTATTGGCAGCAAAAATAATCTACCTACAGGTACTTAACAAAATATTTCTACTGCTGGTATGTGCACACAACTACATTAAGTTACCAAGGCAAGATCAACATTTAAATTTTATCATCATTTTAATTCAACTTATACGTTAAGTAACAATTTATTTGAATAATTTCACATAAATACATTAGCAAGACACTGAAAGCTTATATTGCTTAGCATTATCATTAACTGTATATTAAAAATGGGTAATTTATTTAGGGAATTGTCAGTGACTTTATGGCAGTTTTCGACCTACTTGTAATTATAGTCAAGACTTTTCGTACAAAATATTCATGACAAATAAATATGATCAAATCGGATAATAAACCATGAAAATTACACCCCCTACGCGTGAATTTCACAGATTTTTATTCTTTCTTAAAAAAAAGTTGACAAAACTAACCTAGAAAATCCTTCAAATAATCGTTATCCAAATTTCCCATCATCAATTTTACAATATTTACCCCCAAATGTCTTCAAAGCTAAACGAATTTTAACAACTGAATCAATCAATCAATCCACACTTTCTATGCCAAGCTAATACTACAGGCCTTGCCCTACGGTACCAGACATCTATAATAGAAACTAGCTGACCCGGCAAATAATGTTTTGCCAATAGCAGCGTGCAAATGCATGCATTATACATATAAACCTTCCTCTATAATCACTCTATTAAAGAAAACCGCATCAAAATCCTTTTCGTAGTTTTAAAGATCAGGACAGACAGTGGGAGGCGACTATGATACTATATACTGATAATAAAAAAATAAACTAGATACATATTATGAAGAAAGAAACAGAAAACTAGGAATGAACACGTCCGAAATAGATCAACGGTCAAGGCAACTGACTCAAGGATGACTGTCGCGGGTACGACTTCAATCTACGACCTAATGCTTTAGTGAAGAGCTTGAAGTATTTATTGTGTGTATCTGGGTGTGATATGACTAGGTGTGTCTATTTATGTAACTATCAGTCTCTGGTACCCATAGTGCAGGGCATCCCAGTTTGGGGTCAAGATGACCCGCGTGTGTAAATAGGCCCTACGTCCAAAAAAATGTTGTGAAAATCAGCCCTGCGTCTCTGGAGAAACTGGCGTAATTTCATGCATGTATTGGTATAACTACGTGAAAAACTATTATAACCATTTTTTAGTTTAACATGATCACAGACATTATTTTTTTTATGTATTTATGTAGATAATATTTTATCATTTCCGATAGTAGTATCGGAAATGCTAAAAAAAATACCTATGCAACGTCCAATTCCGTATGCCGCTGCAGTGTGGAATTAAAACTTTTATCGGACATTGTTTAGTTCTTATTTTCAATTAAAGGTTCCACAAATCACCCGTCTTTACAATGTGGGGATATGTGGAATTTTCTTCCAGAAACCCCCACTCGGCGTGCATTGGACTGTTTTCCAATAATATACATCCATCCCCACAGTGAGGATTTACCGGTGAGAATTTGTGGAATATCTAAAAATTATGGACTCACGTATAATAAAAGAAAATAAACAAGTGCCCAAAGAATCGCTCGCAGCTAGACATGCAGTCACAAAAATATGAACACGGAAGCGGTTTAAGGAGCCATAAACTTTGTAACATTGAAACATTAGAAAATTAAATTACCCATTAGAAACTGAAAAACAATAGTCAGTCGTCAAAATACCGTCAATTTTGTGACTAATCAATAAAAAAAATATCCTGAATGTCTTAGTTATACATTAATCAAAGAATATTTCTATAAATTTCTTCGCAAAGAAAGATATGTCGAAATATGTCCAAAAACAGAGTAATGTAACTTATTGTAAATAATACCCTTTACTAATAATAATTATGCAATGTGTAGCGTACTCAGTATTTTGTCTATTAGTATATCAACAAAAGCAACCGAATAAATATTTCCGCGACGTGCAAAACACTTAACAATGTATAATTTGTTATTAGTAAGGGGCGCCATGAAATTAAATCAGAAAGTAAAAATAATTAAATGATAATTTCACTGATAATAAACGCAGGAACAAATTAAATCCGCTTACAGCACAATCAACAACCTAAACTAACAACTAACTACATAATCGATTTATATATTATTACAAAATCATACTTCACCTTTCGTACACATTGGCGGTTATAATTAACGAAATACGTATTGTTTTCTTATAAGGCAAATGTCCCAGAGCTCGAAATGGGCGAGTCTCATTATTCCCATTATCCATTGCAATTGTCACACTGAGACTTATTATATATGTTTTTTTCAAATAAGTCTCACTATAACCAAGGACAAATCACAGAGAACAATCCCAAAGAGAAGAGAAAAAAACGTCTCATTTTTACCATTAAGAGCGGCAGAAACATTTTTTTTATAAACACACATAACTATACAACGCCGTTCAATCAATCACAAATTTGTACAGCTTCACTCTCGATAGGTACCGTTAAGGACTGCCGGAGCTGTAACACGCGGCTTTTTCGAATTGGCTGTGTAATGTTTTTAATACCTTCTTATGAATAGAAACTTAAAATTTTCGTTAACTATGGCGCATACTTCAATTATTACTTTTCAACGTAATTACAAGTAAATGGAGCCCGTCTAAAAGGACTTTAACGTTCCGGCAATCCTGAACTGCACTTAAATATAATACATAATAATTATCTACAATATAGCTTATAGCTTACTTAGTTTATAACATTTATTTAGCGTTGTTATTCGCCGGGTCCAATGAAAAGTGCGCTCACGGCGAAGAACAGGAACACAACACCGCCGATTATTGTGACTGGAAAATAATAGAAAATACAATTATGGTGTGCATATTAAGTTAATTGTTTAAGCTTTATGTGTATGATCATTGTTATAAATAAATATATATGTTACACTATGTATAAAATATCTTCTAAAAACTGAATTATCATTTTAACCGTTAGTGTAAATGTGTATGAATGTTAGTGGGAATTTGTGGAATTGTAAGTGGGAATTAATGGAATAAAATTCCACAAATCCACTCTAAGGGCAGTCTTGAGCGGTGGAATTGGTGGAGTATCAGGATTCAAACACACAAATCCCTGGACTTCGGACACCCAAAATACAAGCAAACCTCAGGATTCAAACACACAAATCCCTGGACTTCGCACCCAACAATAAAAAAAACAAGCAAACAATCGCTCACCAGTTCCGCACAGAAATCTTCTGCGCCAGCAGCTTTCCACCTATAACAGCCAGGCCCGTACACAGTGCGTGTCCCAGGGAGCCTCCGACCACCACACCCACAGCGTCCTCGCGGGTAGCCAGCACCACGGTGGCCAGCTGGGAGCGGTCGCCCCATTCCGCCAGGAATGTCAACGTCGCCGCCTGAAGGAACACCTTGATGATGGCGTTCCTTCTACGGCGGTTCTCGTTCACGAGACCTTGTTCAGCGTCTTGAGTTTCCTTGCCGGCTTCCTGGAAATCAAAGAGAATTGTGTTAGATTTTGTGATTGGTTTTAATCTATCTGTATAAATAAAAATGAATCGCCGTTCGTTAGTCTGGCTAAAACTCGAGACTAGGCTGAACCGATTTGGCTAATTTTGGTATTGAATCAATCGTGCAAGTCCAGGGAAGGTTTAAAAGGTGTATTTCTTCCAATACGCGGGGTACAAAGGCGACTTCCTACTATTGGACTGTGAAGATAATGCTTGGCCTTGGGGGGTGTCGTTTTGTTGGTGTGATTAACAAAAAACCGGTAACAGTAGATTACTTCATCATCATCATCATCAGGGGGACTTCACAAGGTTACATGAAACACACTCAACACACGTTTTTGAAACTAATCATCATCATCAGCCCATACTTGTCCACTGCTGGACATAGGCCTCTCCAATTGCACGCCACTGTGATCTGTAGATCACTTAACATAACAAAAATGCAGGATGAAGAGACACAAGAACGTTACAGTAGGCCACTTTGGATCTCACTTCATAACGAGGACCAGTGGCTTGTCATGGACTCTACTTCACTGGCAGTGAAGAAAAAAAACTTATTTTTTCCGTGTGACTAATAAACATAGGTACCTACTTTATAAATACAGTTTTTTCCTATTAATAGTGTTTAATTCATTACATTCAATCAATTTTATTCGATTCTACGACAATAGCAACAACACTAGTATTTACAAGCTATCGAAGTAACAAATATAAATAACTTCATGAAGAATGCATTGATATCCAAGTGGTGTGGTATAAAAAAAAATTAAATAAAAAGCAATCAGTGGCGTGCACACCATATAGGCAAAAAGACACTGCCTACCTTAGTATTTCGGCTACCCGACCTAATAATAGAGTTATTGCTAGATCCTTTTTTGTTGTACTTACGACAGGCTAACGAAGGTCCTGTGTTTTGTGGATGAGTAGATATGTTACCTACACATGGGTGTCAATGGATTACTGCCTACCTTGTCGTAAAAGCCAGTGCACGCCTCTGTAATACGTGTAGGCAACATGTTTCAATTATTGTTATCCAACGTTTCCATCGGGGCTAAACATTCACTTTTTATAATATGTTGTAATAAATTACATTAATTTCAGAAAATCCACATACACACATCAAAAGTGTCTAGGGATCAAGAACATTTTTAGCTCTAAAAAAAATCTAATTTATTTAAATCAATTCTAATCTTCTGGATTGGTCTCCTACCTAATTCCCCATGCCTGTATCAATGACTTATCACCAAATTTTGAATAAATTATGAATGAATTCAGTTTTTGTAAAATATATTCTTGATTGCAATCTTCTAAAATGTACTTGGTCCCTAGACACTTGATGTGTGTATTCTGCTGTGTAAGCTGTATCAAAATCCCTTAGTGGTATTTGCGTGAAAGTAACACATACATACATACTCACATCCAAACTAGCACGTTTGTAATACCTAACCTATTATTAGGATTTTCTTGTGTAAATTTAATCTAAATCCCTAAATGGATATAAATTTAAAGAAGAGTGTTACAAACTGGGAAGGACTTTTATAATTTTTTCCCAGTTTGTCACACCTCTTGTAAAATGTAAAAACTGGGACGGACTTTTGTAATTTTTTCCCAGTTTGTCACACCCCCTCTTGTAAGTGTTACAAACTGGGAACGGCTTTTGTTATTTTTTCCCAGCTACTAATACTAAGCAATACCTACTACAATTAGATCCAGAAGTACACATTTTCCATACGTCTCGGTGGAAATTAAATTCTGCCTATCCCTCTGGGAGACAGGCGTGAAGTGTATATATGTATGGTTTTAGTAGAAAGTAGACACGACTGTAGTTATGTTTGGTCTGGGTGTATTCAACATTTTCGCCACTACTTCTGTCAAACAAACCGCCATGGAAAATTCCCCATTTTGAAACTGTTTGACATGTATTGTTTTTCACCGTACGCCCATTATCTTTTCAAAGGAACAGTGAACCTAAAGCCTAAACAATAGTTTAGCATTTTATTTACTAGAGGCAAACAACGTCAAAAGCGACAAACAAGGCTAGTGCAATATATGCAATTATAAAAGAACGCAAGCCACTGAACAAACAATTTCGGATAAAGCCACTCATTGTACCAACTATGTCTGTTTGCTGCACCATTTGTCATTTACTTGCGTGTAATGTGTTGACAAAAGAATAAAAGAAACCATATGTAAACAGATATACCAAGTAGCACTTTTCCGCACAAGTGTTCAGTTGACCTAACAATGCAATAAAACTGCCCTTAGGTAACCTAGCATGTGGCTAGTCAACACTTTCGGTGACTTTAACCGGCTAATAAACGGAGGAACAAATTGATATTTCGTGCCCAGTTTAGTTGTCATCGAAAGTGTTAATGTTGGATTCACATGTGGAAATGCCGTTTTTCTACGCTATTTCCTTTTCTGTTGTACAAATTTGTTAGAGCGAGAAAAAGAGAGAGAGAGATCTTATTGGACATTACAGCGTGCTGATGCATTCCAGTTTCTTTCTCGCTCCAGCAAATGACAATTCAGTGCTAGAGACAAAGAAGGACGACGAAAAAGGGCGATTACCTTGTCAACTACCCAGACTGGGCTCGAGATAACATACAGTGGAATTGTGAAGGAAGTAATATCAAAAACTGTATCATGCAGTGTGCATGAATATGCTAGGTGAACATGAAAGCTATGGTCAAATCAAAGTAAACATTTTGTCAAAACTAGTGACAAGTCAAAAATACCAAAATTCAGCAAGTGATAAACAAACATGTAAGTAAAAACCCAAGATGGGACAAAGCTTCTAAACGATTTCCTGTAGGTAAGGCCGAACGCCGACGACCGATTTTTTGTCGGACCATTTTCTATACAAATCTGACCTACTTTGTTTCGACCTACAAAAAGTAACTTCAGTCAGGTCTGTTTAGAAAAAAGACCGAACCGACAAAAAGTCGTCCGTCGGCGTCCGGCCCGAATCTAATACACATATATACAGGATGATCAACGAATGCTAGGTTATTATTATAAATATAAGTAAAAATGAATCAAAAGAAGCTACGCTAAAAAAAAAACTATGGTGCCATTCGTACTGTCAGGCATAATGACGGTAGTTCACCCTTCGGGGTTGTTGGGCGGGGCTAGAGGGGCCCGCGGAGCCCCGCTCCGGGTCCGCGCTGCCCACCGCGGCACTCGAGGGCCCCTCACTTCCCGACGCCACTGACTCAGCACCCGGAGAGCTTGGCCGATCATCCTGTATGTATATATATTTTAAGATCGCGGGAATACGAACGAAAATTGGTAACTGATTGCTACGCCGATTTCTCTCGGACGCCGTTACAGCAGCCTGTTTTCCTTATCACGGGAGCATCATTGGCATATCTCCTTTCCCACAAAAAAAAAGGAAAACGATTGTTAGGGTCACAGGTCCACCGCCGAAATTAAAGATGTGAAGTATGTATCGAAAAGATATAGGAAAGTAAAGGAATAAAATAGAAAGATAAAACGAAAAACCAAACTCACAGAAAAGTATAACACCACAGTGACAAATTATGTCAAATTCAAATCTATATACCTACAAGAGGAGCTATGGAAAATGAGCCTACGGCCAACAACGGCCAAATAGGTTCATATAAAGTCTGGGATTCGCGAAAATCAGTAGGTAGTAGTGGCGAAGCTAGGGGTAAGCCGGTAGTACAAGACAAACCTATGCCAGGCGCATTAACGAATTTTTTTCAGGGAAATTAAGTAGCGTAGGGACTTATTATAGCCCAAATAAGTAAGACAAATAAAAATTCTAAATAAGTATTGGTTAAGTGCCTATTTTTCACTACCGGCTTACCCTACCTAGCTTCGCCACTAGTAGGTAGTATAAAAAAGTCGCCCCCCACCAATCTTGAAAACAACTCAACGACAAACTAATTTTGATACGGTCTTCTTTAATATATTGAGTTATTCTCGAGGAACATTTATATGTATAATACATGCATACAGTAACAGGGAAACACTGCTGATAATTTCTATTCATATGTCTTTCAAAAACCAAAACGAGGACCCCACGCGATGTCTCTGTAATGTGGTCTTCAATTATTATTTTAGACGCGTACGTCTCCAGAGAATGGCCTTTACGCCAATCCTCGTGATCATATTTCTGTCCACCCCCCATTTGTGAATTACGGATGTGTGTGTGTGTGTGTACTTAATATCAAATTATGAGCATCATACATTTTGCACAATATTTGCTCAGATGTATCTCTAAGTGTCGTCTTTTATATCATTATCATATCTCAAATACCGAAATTATTATTCCTCGCGCAAAAATGTAGGAAAGTCATCAACATACATTATTTTTCTCTAGAATTTAAGAATTATACAAATATTTATCCAACATCTAACAGGTACCTACGTTCTAAGACGCACAAAGACTCACTCCGCTATCTATGTACCTAGTTATTATCTTTTTGTGGTATTAAAATGATTTAGTTTTGTGTAAACACTACCTACTAATGTACTTATTATATACTTTATACAGGGTGAGTCTAAAACACCATTACCTATACCACTTCGACAGAAGAGTTTGTTATATTTCCCCATTAATTACATACACACATCAAAAGTATCTAGGGTCAAGTACATTATTGCAATCAAGAATATAATTTAACAGAAACTGAATTCATTCATAATTTATTCAAAATGTGGTGATAAGGCATGGGGAATTAGGTGGGAGACCAATCCAGAAGATTAGATTTGATTTAAATAAATTAGTTTTTTTAGAACTAAAAATGTTCTTGATCCCTAGACACTTTTGATGTGTGTAGTATACAATAAAGTCGCCTTCCGCTGTCTGTCCCTATGAATGCTTAGATCTTTAATCTCTCGTGGGGGTCTGTGGGAGGCGACCGAGGCAACTGTCCAGAGAACGGGCAGCAGCGCTCTCTGTAAGTTAAACCACAACACCACTGCGATCGCCAACCCGCCTGCCAAGTGTGGCGATTATTGTCATGTCCTCCAAAATGATCATGAAAATAATTTGGGGAGGCCATCGTTCAGCAGTGGACGTCATATGTGTGGCTGATGATGGAATGTACTCAGTAAGGTCTACAGAAACAGTGTTTTCAAATCATCCTGTATACTGTACAGTAATATGTACTTTATACAAGTACCTATGCTTTCCTTTGTGACGTTATTACGTGAAATTGCCATGATTAAAGTTAGTGGAAAACTAACAAAACACGAAGACAGTAATAAAATGTTTATTATTATTTTTGTAATAAACAAGTTCTGTTGGATGCTCGAGTAGGTTTAGCACGCACATCAAGCAACACACGACATAAAACAATGGGGAAGGAAACTTATGAACTAATGGCGCTAGTACAGCAGAGCTTGACCCAAAACAACACGATTGGTTAATCGATTGTCACTACAAGTTCATTTGACAGATTGCCTCACTTTCATTGGTTCATATGGGACAAGCGTACGAAGCGCCATCTACATCCAGCTTCGCGTTTTCTTCCCTATTGCGCACTATAATGGGGAATTATCGAGCGGTAGTTCCAAAATCTACCACTAGATGGCACTAGAATAGCCGGGCGGTCAGTTATGGATTGGAAGTCTAATTGTTTTTGGTCTGAGTGGTTGTACATACATACATACACTTCACGCCTGTCTCCCAGAGGAGTAGGTAGAGACTACAGATCTCCATTTGTCACGGTCCTGACATACCCCTTTCGCTTCATTTACATTCATACATCTTTTCATACATGACCTCCGGTGTCGAGTACTTTTCACGTCACCTTCGGCCAGGACATCACCAATCTGGTCAATATGTCCTTCTGGGGCGACCTCTACACACCCGGCCCATCACACCACCCATATAAATCTCTTTCGTCAATCGACTTTCGATACGATCCATTCTCTCCATATGCCCAAATCATACTTAAGACGGGTCCGTTGGTGCAGTGGTCAGCATGTCTGCCTCTGCTCTATAGCGCTGTGGGTTCGATTCCCACCGCTGGCAGGTATTTAGGTGATAAGCTTTTAAGTTCTTGTTGGATGTGTCTGGGAGTTTTATTTATATCAGTATGTATTTAAAAGAAAAAAAAACAGCATTTAAGTAAGTAAGTATTTAAAATAGCCGTGTGGTGACGACGAATAGAATACATGTGTCACCACCCCAGCCCAACTTTTCGTAAGTCCTAAGAGGCGACCGAGGGAGCTCTCCAGAGAACGGGCAGCAACGCTCTGTGAGTTAAACCACAACACCACTGCGATCGCCAACCCGCCTGCCAAGCGTGGCGATTACTGGCATTTCACCTCAAATGACGGATGTCATTGGGGGAGGCCCTCGTCCAGCAGTGGACGTTATGTGGCTGATGATGATTTA
>SJJU01018225.1:0-11491 GCA_012932125.1 Conopomorpha cramerella
AGTACTTTCGCGTTATGTTATCCCATACTTAGGGCGTATACAGAAAGAAAGCTCGTAACCAGCGCTGATCTGCAAATCCATACAAATTAAGTATTCGCTGGTAGTCGGCGCTTACAGTAATTGTATATAATATACCGATAATCTCTGGTTACCAGCTTCCTTTCAGTATATGCACTTATGTGGGATGTAAATAGAAAGCATTACCTGCTTTTGCCCTCGCATATCATCGGAGTAGACTTTGGTCCTTGTGGTCATACGGTTCTTCTCGGACTCCCACTCCCACTTCTCTCCCCCCCTTTTCCCCTTTTTGAAGACTACGAATTACGTGAGTGTATGTTTGTTTTTTGGGACTATTACGTTAAATAACCTCAGTCAGTAACGGTAATCCTGTGTCTCAGAACTTTGACTCATAATAAGAACAACCATGTTGCTTAAAAAATACTTACCTATTTAATGGACAGTCCTAGGTCCTATTACATCTCATCGTTTACCTCATAAAACTCCCTTAGTCCGTATCATAAAAAGACTAAGTCAATTATTATCTCTTTATACATGCTGCCCGCTTTCGGGTATTCAATAATTAGCCGGATTTCTTAAGGAGATCGCGAAACTGGTGCATTCATATACGACGTCTTTATTTTTTTAGGACGGCGTCTCATTGTCTTCCACTACGTTTCATATATCCCTGTCGATATTCTGTATTCGTCCATCCTATCTTTTTTCTTTCTTTCTATCGATATGCCCAAACCATCGAAACTTGAAATCGTCATAAAAATGGTAATAGGTGTAAACTTAATACCAAAAATAATTATTGTGTTGTAATTGCACGTCACTGTCAGATCACAGTGGCGTGCAATTGGAGAGTCCTATATCCAGCAGTGGACAAATTTGGGATGATGAAGTGTCGGTGATGAAAACTGTGAAGTTAAGGAGAAAAACTCCAAACTGATGCTTCTCTCCTATTTGACCTATATAAACACACCATTGTAATGTTCTATGCAGCATACAATTGTGATTAACCACCCTCAGATTTTGACATTGATTTTAACTTTTATTTATAAAATTAATCGCAATTGGGCTAAATGCAAAAGCTGTTTTCTCTGTAAGGCGGACATTTCATATTCCAGTCTTGTTTATATATTCCTTGTTTATTAGGGTAAATAATTACCACCAACGATGCCCATCATATGTGACCTTCAATGTTTGGTAATCAATCAATAAGTAGTGAAGGTTGCTACAGGACTTGTATAAAGTAATCATTAATTTTATTATTAAGTAGGTACATAAAGGCTACACTTGCTTTGCTTTCAAACTAACTTAACTAATCCATTAATGTGTACCTTTGCTTATACAAATTTCTTATAAAGCATTACAGGAGGAACCGTTGTTTTTCATGCTCAAGGAACTAGTAAAAAAAAAACACCAATACTGTACCTAATTAAACCACGTCCTTAAATCCTAATAGGGTGGACATTACATTTGGCCACATGCCTCCTAAGAGTCCTAAGTTAGGTACTTTTAGCCTGAGAGTTGGGGTTTCCATGGACAAATAATGTTCAGTCATTGACAGGTGACGATAAGCTCGATTTCATAACCCAGATACTAGTTAGGTACACCTAACTAAAGATATAATTTAGCTCGCATTTTATGCCACGTATTGGAAGAAATACATATGGTATCCTCGCCAGCTCTGGAACCACACGTCTTACTATGGTGTGATTACAGAATTTTTAATCGTTGTGAATTCCATCCTATGTATACAACAGCATTACGCATTAGGGTAACCTGTTATGTGATGTTCATCATCATCATCAGCACATACTTGTCCACTGCTGGACTTAGGCCTCTCCAGTTGCACGCCACTGTGATCTGTTTTCGGCTTCTCGCATCCAGCTTCTGCCAACCATCTTGCGTATATCATCAGTCCACCTTGTCTGAGGGCGTCCTACACTCCTGTTGCCTGTGATGTTCGTTTATGTGTAAATAAATAAATTATGGTAACTCCACTACCACGGCGGTGTTATGTTTCGCACCACTCAAACTCGTGACAAGAAGCACATCATTTCCAGGGCTCCAGGAATAGCCTGTGCCGTAACATCCCATGGTGGCCCAAGTCGCGCTAGGCCCTCATGCACTATCTCCACGAAAAGGGGGCGATCGACTTAATTCCGGGGAACTACCGCCGGCACATGGGGGCTGTAGCACGCGGACAGGAATTCGCCTGCCAAAGCCACCCAATTCCCAAGAAATAGCAAGGGATAATACCGTCGTGGGGTATTATCCCTTGGGTCTATACTATTATTCTAAAGACGAAAGATTTGTATTTATGTATTGTATATTGGTTAGGAATAAACTCGTAAGTAATCCCGTCACCGTTAGAATGCTACAAAAACTCTGAAAAGCAAAAGCTACAGTTCTTATGGAAACAGAATAACACGTTGGTAGCAACAAACATGTTCTAAAACTGCATGTAAGATTTGGTCACAGTTGTCTAACAGCTGGTGTCGTTGCTTTTTTTTCATAAAATCTTCATCTTTATATGCCACCAGTACCAACTGCAATCAATTACAGACACTTTAACATATGTTTTTATCACTGGCTTAATTATGTTGAGAATAGTTCAGTGTCTTGTCAAAGAGCTCTACAGGACTTGTAACAGGCTGTAACAAACTATGGTTGCCTGGTACATTTGAACCCTGTGTCAAAGTGACTAGCCCTACAATAGGGATTATTCTTGAATAATGAGTAGCTGAATGCGACTGAACCGTTTGATTACTCAAAGCATAATATTGACACAACACCTGGCCATGTTCGATTAGTCGTGCATACTCCATGCACTAGTAATTATAGTGGTATTTACTAGCTGTAACGTAGACAAACAAGGTATCTTAAATAAGATATGACATGTCACGTCAGCCAGCACGTTCGATTGTCTTTCAATTAAAATAAATACACTTCACGCCTTTTAATCCCAAAGCGGGGTAGGCAGAGGCACTTGCTATAAAAATGCCAAGCGTATTTAACCCAACGTAACAAGAGGTGAGCCCATCAACGTTATAGGGTTCACACACCTTGTGGTGTGCGGGTTTCATCACGATGTTGTCCTTTACCGTACGAGCGTAGCGTTGCATACATAGGCTCTGAAACAGAGTTCCATTGATACACGTCCAGTAGCCGGACTCGAACCCGCGACCTCTCGGTGCAACCGAGTCAAGTACCCGACCAACTGGACCATAGACGCTTTCAATTAATAAGTTGCATAGATGTATGAACCCCCTTATTTGTATATTGATCACATATATTTTTAAATACTTAGTCAACTCGCCCTATTCTCATTGATTTCTTAGTCAGCGACTAAGTTAGTTTTCAGTTTCCTTTAGGAAACTGAAAATACTCCACTAGGAATGCCAGCTTTATCGATTGCTTTCTTCCCAGTTCAGAGCCTAGCTTTAAATTCTGATGGATGATGTTTGAATAAAATCTTTCATATAGAACTTCTCAAAGGATTTAAACGGAATTTAAAATGGGAATGGGAAAATTGCGGGTTACACAGCACGCGATAAAACAAAACATCTATTTATAGGCCTCCGAAATGTCAAGTATATACAGGTTGGGCCTGCAACAGCAATAGACATTTTCAATATTCATAAAAGTCTTAATATCCTAGTAGTGTTAGACGTTTAACATCGATTTTAAATAAAGGTCTTCCCTATAAAAAATACAGAAGTAATGGACATCCTTTCGTTTCAAAACGCTTTTCACTTACATTCACTTTTACACATTCAAACTACAGCAGACTAATTTGAAAAGAGGCAAAAGCAAGTAGATGCGCACGTTTCCAGAGAATGGCCCGTACGCCGAGAGGCAGGTAGGGCTTGGGTGGTGGTGGGATTATCCCTGATTTTATCTCACCCTGTACATTCTATTCCAGCGCAGTGACAAGATCATGCATGTGGGCGAGTAGTAAATGATGTGTGGTGCATGACGTGGCTCTATACGTATAGTTTTTACCGTGCTAAGTTTGTTGTTGACCTTTATGGGGACGGTGGAAGCATAAATCTCGCCTCGCTCTCTCGAGATATCACTCTCTTAATATATTTACATAAAAATGCCGGCCAAGTGAGTGGTGGACGAAGGATTTCATCAATCATGAAATAGTATAAAATATGTCATGATTAATGGAACTGTCCCTATGTATGATTAGATCTTTTAAACTACGCAACGGATTTTAATGCGGTTTTCTTTAATAGATAGAGTGTTTCTTGGGTAATAAGGATAAATGGCAGACATCCCAGTCGTTTGATGACGGCGAATAGAATACATCAGTCACCACCCCAGCCCAACTTTTCCCGTCCTGGGAGTCTGTGTGAGCCGACCGAGTGAACTCTCCAGAGGAGGGGCAGCAACGCTCTCTGTGATAAACCAAAACACAACCAAACCAACAAAACCTGCCAAGTGTGGCGATTATTGGCATTTCCCCCCAAAATGATCATATACATCATTAGGGGAGGCCCTTATCCAGCCTTGTATGTCATGTGGCCGATAATTCTGTGATTCTGAATTAGGTTATATTCTATCTTCCCATCAAGTTTCAGAACATCCGTTCAGTAGTTTTACCCTAGAAATAAAGAAGAGAAAACACAATCTTTTGCATTTATAATATAAGTAGAATGCATATAATATACTTACTCGGAAATACAATGAAACAGACAAAGCCATAATGAATTCATTTATTTCGAATATTTAAACTGGAGTAAAGGTAAAGAAGCCTTACTTAGAAGTTTCTAAGAACCGTTTCATACTCAAAGAGATCTTATTTCAATATCAGGTAGTGCGATTCCCTGTTCCGCGAGCGGAGCGTCCCACTACAACTTGCTAACTTTGTTAATGAAAACTGTATTTTATTATCTCATCGTGGCTTACTATGTTGAGTAATTCAGATTGCATATAAAAGATTGTCAGCTCGAGTTCTTTCGCAAGCGTGCTACAATATACGTCTTTTAATCCCAAAGCGAGGTAGGCAGAGGTATTTGCTAAGCAAATGCTCACGGTTTACCAAGCGTGAACCGTTAACTCAACGACCACACACCTTGTGGTGTGTGGATATCATCATGTCGTATAAATGTTGTCCTTCACCGTACGAGCGTTGCGTAAATAGGCTCTAAAACATAGACAGTTGATACAAGTCGAACTCGAACTCGCGGCCTCCCGATTACAAGTCAAGTATCCGACCAACTGGACCACAGATGCACGTCATACATATCACAATACTCGTACTAGCAAAAATAATGTGCCTAAAACAATATCAAGAAAGTTAAAGTGACATATCCTTCTGCCCGTGTCATAGTAGCAATAGCTGTATATACAGAGTTTCTCGAGATAACGCCAATAGCGTGCGCTAATCTTTCAGCGTAAGAGCTGGAATTTTTCTTCATATATGTCTAGTCCGCGCGTGAAAAAAGACGCAATAAAAGATATATTTTCTGTGTTTGACTGTCGTTCTTAGTGTGATTTCGCTTTATATCAAATGAAAATATGTAAGAATAATAAATGTATCTTAGAAACGCCGTACGTAAGCCGTGAATAATACCATATCATTTAACAATGGAATCCATTAAATATGGATACTAAACATAGTTTTCAGCGTTCACAGGGTGGTCGAACGTCGTTGGCTTAATTCCAATAACAAAATAATAATGTACCATACATTACTGGTACAATAGTCGAAAGTCGCTCACGCAGCGTATTTTTTTTTCATTATTAAGATACTGCAATGTAAGTGAAACCTTGAACATGCCAATCGTAAGCGTAAGGCACTCAGTGTTGATGCTTAAAGCTTATAAT
Organism: Conopomorpha cramerella; assembly: GCA_012932125.1. NCBI lineage: Eukaryota > Metazoa > Arthropoda > Insecta > Lepidoptera > Gracillariidae > Conopomorpha > Conopomorpha cramerella. The sequence continues at coordinate 5,845 of SJJU01018225.1, forward strand.
GGAAAAACTCCATGATTGTACAAACATGTTATTGCAATACATCATTGAGTTGAGACAGATCCCATATGAAAGATACACAAGTTAAGTCATTACTTCCTCATATGAACCGGGTGGAAGTTGTGATGATAAAACATTAATAAGTTGATCGATGTACAGTAGAACTCTGTTTTATTTACAAACATGCTGGCCTGAGACATGGATACAGGAAGGTGTATTCAATGATTGTAAGTCCAATGATTGTACAGAACGGAGAGATCTGATAAATAGCTCAAATAGACTATAAAATGTCCAGCAACCGAATATTTATATGAACACTTTAACAATAATGGCTCAAATTGTCAATGGGGAAGTTTCAGGGCTCTTGTTTATCTTAATTATGACAGAATGTCAACAAAATTACTAACTTAAACAAGTCAATAATAAAGGTGACAGTTAATTTGTTATTGTTTGTTTACATGTTATTAAAGTGTCTGAAGTTGAAATAACTTACCAAAAATTACAAAAACGTACTAAAACATAACAGATAGAAGTCACAGCCCTGGACGCCTACTAGCGACATCTATATAAGATTTTTTTGGAGATTGAGAATTCCCTATTGTTTATCAAGTACGGAATAACCAAGAGCAATGCTAAATCGGTTCAAACATCAAAATCTGAACGCTATATGTAAACAGACCGCTTCGGGGAGTTACCAATCAGTTTATTGCATACAGCCGAACGCAAAAACGATAGTGTTTTTAAAAAAATCCAAATTACAATCACACTGTTATAACAAAATATGCAATAACATACCGCTCAGGAATAAAATATTCCAACGTTTTTACGGCGTGCCTCCATAAACGTTACATTATCATAGACGCACTATGAATATCTGAGTGATAGCAATTTCCATAGCCCACTTAGGGATAGTTCACGTGAATAGGTTTATTCTGCTCAACCTTGTTAATGTATTCTTCAAGTATTTCAAAAGGACTACGGTTAGACATCTCGTAGCGTCTACGAGGATCGTAGACGATATCGTAGCCGCGTAGCGTTTAGTGGTTATGGCTACGGTGATGGCATCTATTAAGTTTTCTTCCGTTTGCGTAGTTTCCGTGTTTCATACAAACAAAAAAAAATGTGTTTAAAATATACCTTATTTTAAACACATTTTTTTTAAACACAAGCGTTTGACCTCCATCCTGCCCGATGTTAATGCAGCGATGTGGTCTACGATGGAGCACACTTGTTCATTAGGTACCTATTTACCCGCGATTTGAAGACCTTCAAACTATACTGCGCAGGAAACACAGACTCCGGCAAGTCATTCCACATCCTGGCAATTCGCACTATTAAAAGTAGACGCAATCCGTTTGGTTCGCGTAAATGGTATATCCACCTAGTATGAATGACGGTTTGCCGTTCTCCTTGTTGTCCTATTGTAAAATCGCGGTGGGGTTTATGCAACTCCGTAGCACCCGATATAAGACAGATAGGCTCGCAACCTTGCAGCGATGCTCTAGGCTTTGTAGCCGAGCATCGCTGCAGGGTTGCCTGTCGTCACCTGTGAGCCTTCTAGCATGAAAACAAACAATAAAACATGAACTGTCACCTTCAAAACTGGCTGATTGACGTTAGTCATTTCGTTGACATTAATCTCCCTTAATACAGCTAACGCCATCTTTCATAACTCAGAGAAACAAGGGCCCTGAACATTCCCTATTGGGAAAAAACCTTTCTTAGTGGAAACCTAATAGTGAATTGTAAAAAATGTTTTTTGTGTTGTTAGCGTTTTTTGTGTCTAGCTGTTTTCACTGAGTGATGAAATTTCTAATAATATGTCTACTTGCTTACGTACCGACCAATATCGGACCTACAAAAATATCTATCAATTCACTTCGATACTTCGACCAACACAAAAAGCACGTCCCTAGTATCGAGTGACAAAGAATATAAAATAAATAGAACGTATAAATTTTGAAAATCATATATTTTTAGTTTGTTACTTCCGTTCTACACTTTTATCGGTATAAAAGTGTCTTGGAGGTTGATCAAGTTGTTATTAACATATTCTATAGAGAATAACAACACTATTGATAATTATTAGTAATTACAAGTTGCGTTAGTGAGAAACAGCTTCTAAATTTCATAAGAAAAACCCATGTTAAATATCTTTCACAGCACCTGTATTTAGCATAAAACTCTTGTGCCAATTTAAGGCACTTTCAAAAGAATCTCGTCCCTGATAAATTCGAATGAGGCTTCAGCGGTCAAGGGGCTGCTGGCGCTAATAATAGTAGTGTGCAGCGATGTGGCGCGAGCCGGCCGCCGCCGCCGCGGGCGACCTAACCCGATTATGCGGCGCGCCCGCTCGCCGCTGCCGCACGCTGTTTGCGCGACACACCAATCATATTTGCGGTTACCGGAAGACGTGCCAACCACGTACATACGTGTGGGAATTTATAAAAAAAATCGATATTTTTTTTTTAAAAATACCGGTTATTTTCGATTACATAGATCGATTTTTGAGATGTACTACGCGACTAATATTCCTGAATAACTTTCTATGACTGATTTTCGTTGCTCCTGCTGTCATTAATATTACATAAGGTGTTTCTTTTTATCTAACAAAGTATGAGCATCTATAATTTTAATTACAGACCGTTTCGTCTTATTTATTTATTCATTTATTTACATTTGTCACACATACAAAAGGCACTTTTGAGGTCTTATGTTGTATGTTTATATTTTTGTTAATAGTTTCAAATATATACTGGACCAGAAGTAACAGAAGTTCTACCACCTACGAAATCAAGTTACCATTTGCTTATTCTTTTCCGTATTTGTGAAACAAAAACCCTACTGATCTATTTACACACAACGATGTACTGTTAGTTGGCAAGTCAGTTACGAAGCAAGTAAATAAAGCTGATATTTATTGAATCAATGTTTATCTCAGAATACAGTTCGGTGTATAATGGAGCGAATTCAACAACTATAGTTGTTTATTTTTTTTAACAAAAAGCACAAACTAAAACAATAACCCCGGAAGCCCGGTGGAAGCCCGACGTATTCCATAAATTAACATGACATTGCGTTGCGGAGCTTCCGTCCGGGCAACAACAGACTTGTTGGAAAAAAAACTTAAAATAAACGAAAGTAGAAACTTACCTCCTTACCAATAAAGGCGCTGTCGCTTGTACGCAGTTTAACAGATCTATCGAAACTGGTTAAGTCATATTTGACATATTAGCCACAAGTTAAATTTGAACTTGGTATATTTTAACCGTGTGGTGACGGCGTATAGAATACATGTGTCACCCCCCAGCCCAACTTTTCTCGTCGTGGGGGTCGTAAGAGGCGACCGAGGGAACTCTGCAGAGAACGGACAGCAGTGCTCTCAGTGAGTTAAACCACAACACCACTGCGATCGCCAACCCTCCTGCCAAGAGTGGCGATTACTGGCAGTTCTCTCCAAATGTTCACGGAAATTATTGGAGGAGGCCGTCCTCCAGCAGTGGAAGTCATGATGATATACTGCCAATAAGTTAAGTTTTAACTTGGTATATGTTTGAAAACTTCTTTTTTATTACAGTGATCAAGCGTTTGACCACTATCCTACCTGATGTTAACCATGTTTAATCCGTCATATTTAGTAAGGCTCTTAAATTGCAACATCACGTAAAATTTTACTTATTTTGAGACTAATATGACAATTACAGAAATTTTACATAGTATGTAACAAATACTGTGTTTTATTATGCACGCGTTTTTTTTTAAATAGCAATCTATTAGCTTGTGCCAATAATTTTTGCCAGTGTCGAGTGTAAAGAGTAAAGTGGTAAAAATTATTGGCATAACTTTTACAGCCGTCATTTTATATGTCGCGGGTTCTGGCATTCTACAACCAGAGGTAGAATAACTGTTTACAGACTGTACTTATTGTGTAGCACATACATATACATAGTTAAATTAGAGTGCATTTTTGTTATTTATTTAATTCTGATTTCGTAGTAGGGACGTTTATTAAAACTCACAGTGGTTGCATAGCTGCGCCGGCTGCAAGTTACATTTTGCGTTTGCGTGTGGGTACGTACTTGTTTAGGTAGCTTAGCCTCGTTGTGTAAGTGTCTATTTGTAAAACACAACTTGTAAATTCAAAATGTCGACCAGCTCACTCCTAAATTTAGACACGGTAGCTAAATGACTGCAGGTACATCTGTGATGTAAAATATCGTTCAATTAATTTCTTTACAAAAAAGCACTTCAAGGATTTTAATTCCAAAGCAGGGTAGGTAGAGACCCTTACTTAGCATTTGCCCACTGTAAATAACTCAAGGTGATAAGTGGTGGACCTATTGGGGGGGTTCATGTACCTTGTGGCATGCTGGTTTCATGTCGATGTTTTTCTTGACCATATAAGCTAACATGTGATCTGTAAAAGAGACCCATTATACACACAGGAGACACAAAAAGTATTATTTTGATATGCCTAATCATTTACAAAATGGCAATTCATTTAAAATATAACGACTGAAAGTACTTTTTATTGCACACTGTATATTACAAATGTAAAAAAATGACAATAGAAAAATTGTAAAAGGCGACCTTGTCGCTCCTAGCAATTTCTTCTAGGTAAGCTAAATAAATATATCAAATAATACTTAATATAAACAAAAGCGAATATAACGACTAACTTCAATCTATAATAAAAGCGGTCGTTCCTTCCTTTTCTGATTTCGGTTAATTAGTAAACACTAATATAAAAAGTAGGTTAATCCTAATCAATAATTCACCTAATCCTAAAAAAAAAATAAAAGGCAAAAAAACTGAGTATTTACGATAAATAAAACCATGTTTCTAGTGATTTAATTACGTACTGTCTTTCGTTATATTCTGACCGAGGTAGCTGAGAAGTAATCACAAGCAATCTGGCCCTTCAACGTAAAAAAAACAACGAAACGTGATTCAAACCCGGAAAAACTTTGGTGTGGGTGGACTTTTTCAGGGACTAATATATTTGAGATTCTGGTATATTGGTTACGTTATTGCTTTAGGTCTATCGTTTAACCTTTACTTACGGATCGATAAAAGTAAAATAATTTAGGTTACGGTTGAGGCAAGATTTGTTGAGGTATTCATTACTATAGAATATAGGAAACAAATAGTGTCACTCGTGTATATACGTATAATAATATATTTTATAAATTACAGTTTTCCAATAAAGACATTTCGACAAAAATATATAGCAGGTAATGCTTTTTCTTTTATTCACATTGTTACAGAGCCTCCAGAAGAGCTTATAAAATTATCTTCTTGTTTTCGAAATCAAGTCCATACAACTATTATACGCAGTAGTTATATTTTCGAGAAAGGAGAGCAAAGGGCGCAAGACGCGTTGACAACCAACCCCGAATATTGCCCAGATATGTTAATAAAATAGAAGTAAGTAACATAACTTGGAGTTACTATGAACGACCTTGATGCAGAATTCAGAAATGCCAGTTCTTTACCTAATTTGAAGTATACGTTTTCTTTTTTTATTTAGTAGACTCATCATCATCATCAGGCACATGACGTCCACTGCTGGACGAGGGCCTCCCCCAATTATTTCCATGATCATTTTGGGGAGTAATGCCAATAATCGCCACGTATGATGGCGATCGTA
>SJJU01018229.1:0-11931 GCA_012932125.1 Conopomorpha cramerella
AAAAGAAATTAATTCGAACCGGGGACGATTACTTTTGTTTTAAAGTCATAAATGACGTTCATCAAGCTTTGTCTTATGCTACTGTATGTTATAGCACTTATAATGATGAAAAATAAATGTTTTGACTTTGACTTTGTACTTTTTGCCTAAAACAATAACAAACATAAAAAAACACGCTCACAAACTTTATGCCTGTGGTGTGTGGGGTAGCTTATCCAGTTTCACGTTTTACTGTGGTCGGTGACTAAACGTGGTCCGATTAGGTACTCAGCCCGTGAAAAACCGCAGCAAGTTGGTACATACGTAATTATAAGCACATGCACATATGGTATGTGCATTTAAATGAAAGGAAAACCCACGGCCGCAAGGAGGGAAATTATCATAATTGATCGCCCTCGTGTACAATAAATTAAATTATTTAAAAAAAATGCACTTCACACCTTTTCATCCCAAATGCCCCGGGAGGCAGTTGCTGAGCAAATGATCGCGGTTCACCAAGCATATTTAACCCAGCGTGACAGGGGATTAGCACATCGTCGTTACGGGTTCACACACTTTGAGGTGTGTGGAGAGACTAGCTGACCCGGCCAACGTTGTTTTTCCATTATACATTTTTAAGAGTGTTTATCTGAAAGTATTATACATATAAACCTTCCTCAAGAATCACTCTATCTACTAAAGAAGACTGCATCGAAATCCGTGGAGTAGTTTTAAAGGGGCAGAGAGCTGGAGGCGGCTTTTTTTTGTACTACGAATTGATATACTGCGTGTAAAATAACCTCGAGCAATGGTCTCAGAAATGTTGTTAGGCCCGTCAATATGAACAACTTTTAAGATGGCGTCAATTCTGGGACACTAAAATATATATAAATATATATATCTTGCACATATCATCAGTCCACCTTTCCTGAGGGCGTCCTGCGCGCAATTTTTTCGGACCCTATTCATCCAAACAAACAAACGAATCTTTTCACTGTACAATATTAGTATAGATACTGATAGCACATAATACGGCACACCTGTAGCTACTTATGTGAAATATCTTAGGTAGATCAAAATTAATCCTCGCAATTAGATTCGATTTATACAATGCAAGGTCTTGCTTTTTTCCAGTTTTTTTTCCTAAATCATATACCGTTTTTTTTTAAATGAAAGTCGGTATAATACTGAAATATCAGTGGCAATAAAAGTAAGACCGAAAATTTTTTTTTCGAAACGACTTTATCAAATTAATTTCCTAGAATTTTTAAATGACTTTAAAAAAGGAGGAGTTATGGAAATTTTAAGTTTGTTGCAATAAAACGTTTGATTAGGTGATGCAGGATGATTCTTTTTTGTTTGATAGCTGGCGTTTTCCACTTTGTCCCATTCAAATTTGATTCAGTTTCGACAATGACATCCATGAGAAAAGCACGTCAAGTCTTAATATTTTATTGGCAGAAGTCGGTTTTTGACGTGACAACGTTTTTTTGCATGCACGGAAAATATAAAAATGGTCTATTTTGTATGGAGGTGAAATTTGTTTTGCGATTCCCCGCAATGTCGCTTTTGTAAAAGTTGATCACATGACGAGCCTAACAACGTCTTTAAGACCATTGCTCGGGGTCCTTTTACACACAGTATTTAATCCTTTCGGTGAGAAATCCCGCTCGTCGACGCGATACAAACAAAATTGCTATTGTTTTATCTGTCCATCTATCCACACATCTGAGAAATGACATATAAGGAGCGTCTGTGGTCCAGTTGGTCGGATACTTGACTTGTAACCGGGAGGTCGCGGGTTCGAGTCCGGCTACTGGACGTGTACGAATGGGACTCTTTTTCAGAGCCTATGTACGCAACGCAACGCTCGTACGGTGAAGGACATCGTGATGAAACCCGCACACCACAAGGTGTGTGAACCCTATAACGGCGATGGGCTCACCCTGTCACGTTGGGTTAAATACGCTTGGTGAACCGTGGGCATTTGCTTACTAAGCAAGTGCCTCGCCTACCCCGCTTTGGGATTAAAAGGCGTGAAGTGTATTTATTTATATTATTTATTTTTCATCCAGAATGATGTGCTTCAAAATGATACCAGAACCTTTAATTATTAATTCGAATGGCGATCAAATAGATGCCAATGGTCGCAGTGAGACTGGGTAGCAACAAGGCCCTGTAGAGCCTCACAACAAAAAAAAATTTGCGCTCCATAACTGAAATGAAGATGTGGCTCGGAGGTCAGCTAAGCTGAAATGGGACTGGGCCAGCCACGTTGCCCGAATGGAACCAAACCGTTGGGCCAAAAAAAACGACCGAATGGCTACCAGCAAATGGCAAGAGACGACGTGGTCGCCTCAGAAAGCGTTGGAGTGACGAGCTTGTGTCTCACGAAAAAGGATGGTGGAACACCGCCCAAGATCGCATGGCGTGGAAGGAGGGGAGAGAGGCCTTTGCCATGCAGTGGGTAAATAGTGGCTCAGAATAATAATAATGATTATTATTAGCGTCTGCGAATCTGTTAAAATGTACTAACTTAATTTCATAAGCAATGTTGCTTTCTGTATTATTATGAATAACACAATGCATAGTGCTTACTCAGGGATATCCCCGTCGAGTTCATTCACCGGCTCATTGTTTGTACGGCACACCCGCAGGTATGTAGACACAATAAAACAACTATCGTCAGGTACGATTTTATCGCGTTGCAATATTATGAAGTGCCCAATAAAAAAAAACATGTGTTATTTTACTGCAATTGTCTGTGATATATTGTTCAAAATAACTGTGTTTTAACGTGATTTTCATCTGACGTTTCTAGGAAGTACACAGTAAATGTGCGTTCTATTTAAATCACCTATACAGAGGTGAACAAATAGGTAAATATCCCGGGAAATTTCACACAGGTTCACCTAACCCGAAACTAGGACAAACTATACTATTGATGCCCGAGATTGATACACATACACACATAGCTCTAAAAAAATCTAATTTACTTAAATTAAATCTAATCTTCTGGATTGGTCTCCTACCTAATTCCCCATGCCTATCAATGACTTATCACCACATTACGAATAAATTATGAATGAATTCAGTTTTTGTAAAATTTATTCTTGATTGCAATCTTCTAAAATGTACTTGATCCCTAGATACTTTTGATGTATGTATGAATATAAGCCGTGTAATGATGGCGAATAAAATACACCTCGAATGGAATGTCACCACTCCAGCCCAACATTACCCGTCGTGGGGGTCGTAAGAGGCGACCAAGCGAACTCTCCAGATGTCGGGAAGAAGCTCTCTCTGTGAGTTAAACCACAACACCAATGCGATCGCCAACCCGCCTGCCAAGCGTGGCGATTATTAGCATTTCCCCTTTAATGATCATGGAAATCATTGGAGGAGTCCCTCGTCCAGCAGTGGGCGTCATGTGGCTGATGATGAAGTACTTTGTAATAGATCTGTACTTTTGTTATAAAGATAAAAGATATGCATGTTTGTTTCTTTAGATTGAATAAGCACGGCAAAACGTCATTCACACCAGGTAGATTTACCATTTACGCGAACCAAACAGTCTGCGTCTACTTTCATAGTGCGAACCGCCAGGATGTGGAATGACTTGCCGGAGTCTGTGTTTCCTGCGCAGTACAGTCTGAAGGTCTTCAAGTCGCGGGGGAATAGGTACCTAATTAACTAGTGTGCTCCATCGTAGACCACATCGCTACTTAACATCAGGCAGAATGGTGGTCAAACGTTTGTTCTTAACGATAAAAAAGCACAGAAACTACTCGACTGATTTGAAAGATTCTTGAAGCTACACTATTCCTGGTCATGATAGATTTACTGAAATTTCCTCGGGTTCGAAAACAAAATGCGAGTAGCACCTCGAGGTACAGCTAGTACCTACATACTAGATAAATCGACTTAAACAACAAATCGTTAAAACAGTGGCGAGAGTTGAAAACGCGACCATTGTTCTAGAGGCTGGCCTGTCCACTGGTTCATCCCGGAGGAAAAATGGGGAATGTTAAATACAAACAACCATACACGTAAAGTAAGAATAACCCGGGTGTTGCGTTTATTCCATCGCCCTGTTTAAATCTATATGTATAAAAGAAAGTAGTGTTAGTTACTCCATTTATATCTCAAGAACGGCTGAACCGATTTGGTTGAAAATTGGAGGGGAGGTAGCTTAGAACCGGGAGACGGACATAGGCTACTTTTTACCCCGATCCTGTTGGTCGCGTCGCTATATAGAGGGCGTTATAGTTTGTATGAAGAACTGAAATTACGCGAATGAAATCGCGGGGCGTCCACTAGCTTATATATAAATTGAATTTATATTCATTCAATCATTAAATTTTAAAAAAATTACACCCGTATTCTGAAACTAAGCCTAAGCTTGAGGAGTGTTTGAGTGACGAAGTGATCTGTATACCTGTGATGAATTCTATTTACATCGCATATCAGAATAGGAAAAATTGAGGCAGTGTGGAGCTCTTCAGATAAAGAGTTCCACAATACCATCGCGATCGCCAACCCGCCTGCCAAGCACACCCTCTCACATACACGCATTCTCACACACACACACACACTCACGTAACTATCTCTAGGCATACTCTTAGTCGTAAGTCTGCTTTGTACAGCTTTCCGTAGGTGGAGGCCTGGAGTCCTATAGTACAGGGTTACCTAGTTTAGGCTCCAGCCTTCATATACCAATGTATCTGTAATATTCACTGTAAAGGAAATAAATTTATTATTATTATTAAGCATGGCGAGTATTGGCCTTTCACCCCAAATTACGGAAAATCATTAGGGGAGGCTATCGTCCAGCAGTGGACGTTATGTGGCTGATGATCAATAAATATTTTTATAACACATACATTGCCTTCATCCCATGTAAAATAGCTAAAGAACGTGTGTAATGGAATTCAGCCAACGAAATATACTTAAATACATATTTTTTATCTTAAATACATGCATATACATATAAATAAAACAAATTGTGGTGTTAATGGGGAATTTGAATTTGACGTTTTTCTGACAGATTTTCGGGCTAAGAACTGTCATTGCTGTCAAACTTTGTTTGGAAAGTATGACAGTAATGACAGTTCTATGAAATTATGGTGTGAATCGATGATAAAAAAACTTTAAAAAGTGATGTCGTTTTCTATTGAAAGGATAAGCAAACAGGAATATTTACGTACACACATTGGTATGCTGTAAAGGTACATTATTAAGTTACACGTCTACATACATGTATGTAAGCAGCTGCGTAGGTTTATATCGTTCATCAAATCAACGATATTTAATGACATTTCATTTTAATCACACCTATCAAGATTGTGTTATAAATGATTGTTTTGTCAAAAGAAAATATCCTGATTGACAATCAATCTATGATAGCAGCTATAGGTATTAGCGGGGATACTATAATTATCGATGTGTTCGATACATACATATCGACAATTATTATAAAAATTAAAAGCACGGCACTTTTGAAGTAGTACACAAACTACCTATTTACTTCCGATAATGGCGTCACACGTGTTTCTAATGTGTTTTATATTTATTTCGGATTTCCTTCGACAATTTCAACATAATTATGAAAGCCGAGCCGAACTGGGCACACTGTCAAAACATGCCGATAGATGTCGTTGTTTTCAATAGTCATCTGTCAAACGCGACAGAAAATTCGATTGTGAAAAGAGGAACAGATTGACTGAAAATGATGCAGTCAAAACAATATGGATTATTACAGATTAACAAAAAAGAAGTAGGTTGTTAATTCGCCGGTACTTTTTGTTTATGTTTTACGGCACAACATGGGTCACTTCTGGAAGTCACTGAATAGTTTTGCGCGGGGAGCGATGGGACGCAATATAGTTTATTTATTTCTCATTTTCAAAATTAATTTTTCGCTGCAGTTATTGTGTTAATGTGTTGGAATTAGTGTAATAATGTGCTAGTGATGAAAATAGAAAGAGTGAGAAGTAAAGAAGAGGAGTCTTATTTGATCATTTTTTAATGAGATTTTGACGACATTGTCGATAAACTGTGAAAATGACAAAAAAATAGCAAATGGGCCAAAGCCCGAGTCCACATGAAAAGAAAAAAAAGTGACTGAATATCAGTGTTGCAAATGCAAACACCAGTATAAAGCTGAGCCAGGGGCCTTTTTTCCGTCAAAAACTTTTGCGAACATTTATAGTCCTGTTTAACTTTTGTTTGCTATGCACTCGTTTTATTTTATTAAAATTTTTGTTCACTGTATATTTTTTTCTATATTTTTATGCGTATTCTCTCTCGTTCATTTTTTTTTTATTTACGACCGAGTGAACCGATTTTGATGACTCTTTTGTTTTGTATGGAAGTTAGTGCTTCCCTTGTGGCCCCATTAGAGTTTGTTTCAGTTCTGACAATGGCATTTCATGAAAAAAACATTTTTCAACAACACCTTTTACATATTTTTCATCACTGACTGTTATAGTCGAAAGCAGCGGTCGTATACAACGTTAAATCATAAACGTTGGCGAAACAGGAGGTACTGCGCTATGTGCTGTGTGTGCTGACGCGTACTGATGGCGAATAGAATACATGTGTCACCACCCCAGCCCCACATTTGCCCGTCGTGCGGGGTCGTTAAGAGGCGACCGAGCGAACCTCTACAGAGGGAACGAATTATTATTTTATGTTATAGTTATACTTATTTGTTTTGGTAAACAAAGTATTGGTTTGGGCAATATAAAAGTGACGACCTGGCTCCCAGCGAACGCAAGGGAAACGGGCAGACCCAAGGAAGAGATGGTGCTAAACGAGATCGAAAAACTTGGTGGGACATCAGCGCAAAATCGGAAGAGTGGGGAAAGGGAAGAGAGGCCTTTGCCTCTGCACTGGGATCCAATAGCTATTAATAATAAAATAAAGTTATACTTAGCAGTAAGCCTTGGTCGTTTTGAAAAGATGCCAGTTGTCTTTGCCCGGTTCTTTCAAGGCCAATAAAAGTAAATTCGATACGGGGCACGGATTACTTTTCTTTTTAAAGTCATTAAATGACGATATCAACTTTGTTTATGCTAATGTATATCTGTATGTTATAGCCCCAGTAATAAACGATGAAATTAAAGAAATGTTTACTTTGTACTTGCCCATCAAAGTAAACATTTTATCTTTATTCTGCATTCTGCAGCCGCTCTCTGTGAGTTAAACCACAACCTCACTGCGATCGCCAACCCGCCTGCCAAGCGTGGCGAATATTGGCATTTACCCCCAAATGATCCTGGAAATTATTGGAGATGGCCCTCGAACAGCAGTGGACGTTATGTGTCTGATGACGATAATGTTTGGTTCTATTTTGTTCAAATGTATCATTAAAAGTCAAAATTCTGTACACCAATAGACGATGCGTGACAAGTCACTTACGTCACTGCCACTTTTATTCTTGTTAATAATAGTCATGACAATAAAAAAATTGGAAAATTTCAAATTCAGAGGTTCAATTTAAATCAATTATTTCCTTCGTTATGCTTTGTAGGGGATTGAAATGTGTTGATTCACAACATCATTATACTACAAAGTAACATACATAAAATCATATTATTATGTATGTATGTAGTCATAATTGATAACTACGTAGGTACAGTTGCTAGTAAAAAACATGTATGAACTAACTTAGTAACATTTCAAATCCATTTTCTGTTAATATACTTAACGTTTGCTACTTTGATATAAGAACTATTTCAGTGCGGTATCTTTTTTTTCGTAGGGGAAATCCGTTATGGATGCTCAGTTGCCCAGGGGAGAAACTGGGTTATGTCTGACTCTCACCAACTAAAACCCCTCCGGTGGTCGTAGACGGTGCGTGTCGGGTGACTCCGGGATCTCCCATCTGGTCCTGCAGGACTCGCCTAGACCACATACGCAACACCATAACATTTCTATCAATTCTTTATAAGAATATGCCTTTGAAATGTTAATATGTGCTGATGTTTACGCACCTGACTGTACCTATCTGGCTCCGTACCACGAGTGCTGTTGATTACGCCGTGTGACAGTGACAGTGCTATGCCACTCATCTAGCGCTATCTCTGTCGTACAACGAGAATAATATTGCAAAAAAACTTCATAGTACGGGGGCTCTGGTAGCAGGTTTTCCCAGAAAGGCAGTATACATCGATTGATGGTGATAAGCAGATTGTGATACGAAATCGTCGTTTTAATTAGGTGTAATCAAAAAATGATAAAACATTGACTAACCAGGTGACGTATATCAATATTGACTGCCCCTTTAGCAAAGCTCCAAGAAAGAAATGAGCCTGACCCTAGCACGAACAAATACGCGCTCTGATTGGCTGTTATGTCACGCTTTGTGCGACTCAACTAGTTTCAACAAATCACAGCGCGTTATATGTCTTGTCACTTATTTCTTGGAACTCTGTGCTAAGGGGGCTGGCAGTGTGATTGGTTGAAACCAGCTGAGCCGCACGATGTGTGACATAGCAGCCAATCACAGCGCGTTTGTTCTATGTCGTGTCGTTTTTGACGTCCTTGCTAGGGCTTCTGGGCCCTTTTTCACGGTAAAAAACTTGTACTACAAGAGGGTAACCATAGTAACACTTGTAAATCTACCCTTGAACATAGGTTGCGTGAAAGTGAAATTGCAAGATTGGCTCTTAACTCTAGAATATGCTGATGTTGAACTGCTACTTAAATATGTGGCTTAGTTTTACAGTAGAATACATAAATAAGACATACATATGTTACTCTATATTTAAATTAATACATACTCACAGATGTACAAAACTAATTTAAAATTACATTATGAAGTAAGATTATTTTATATTATCTGTTAATGTTATTTAGAATCATGTCACTGAGGAAGAAAGGAGTCTTTTAATACAGGTATTTTATACTTAAAAAAGGACTCCATGTCATATTTTGTAATATTTTGCGTGAAATAAAACATTTTCATTTTCAAATCGTTTTTTTTTTCACAGGTTTCTGTTTCATGAAACTACACAAGCTACAAGAACTGTGTTGGTAAACAAGAAGTAAGACAAATAAAATGTCAACTTCAAACAAAATACAAGTTCTTGTTCAGTACTTGACTTGTAACCGGGAGGTCGCGGATTCGAGTCCGGCAACTGGACGTGTAACAATGGGACTCTTTTTCAGAGCCTATGTACGCAACGCAACGCTCGTACTGTGAAGGACAACATCGTGATGAAACCCGAACACCACAAGGTGTGTGAACCCTATAACGGCGATGGGCTCACCCCCTGTCACGTTGGGTTAAATACGCTTGGTGAACCGTGGGCGTTTGCTTATTAAGCAAGTGCCTCTGCCTACCCCGCTTTGGGATTAAAAAACCAGTACTACTTTACCTTATATCTTAAGCTGACGTTTATCAAGATATATACTCTGCGATACGCGCTATTTAAGTTATTCGCGGTGTAAATGCCTAGACATCGAAATCAAACGGAATTCCCCTGATAAATTACTAAATCCAGGATTGAACTAGCGGCGACCTATTTATCACTAGCCAGAAGCTATACACATTTAGAATATTCAGTAAGCCATAGTCGGCTTCCATTAGTACCAGTAAGCCTTATGGCCCGTATTCTGAAATATTCTCAGTACTCAAGTGATGCTTAAGTGTAGTATGTCTGTTCTACGCAAACACGCTCGTAGCGAGGCAAACTTTACTTAACACATTGGCGGACAGTAAAACAGACAAGACAATAATAATAATAAATTTTATTTAATAAAGATACGCACAACATTAAATAAGAAAGTACAAATGACAAACAATAAAAGGAACAACAGTTAAACAACATAATTGTATAGAAGAAAGTTTACAGAAATGTATGTGTATGAAACAATAGGGTAAAGTAGTCACACTGATGTTGTTTTTTTTTTAAAAAAGATATTACGGAATCTTAAAAAATCGTATGGGCGGGCGACTATTACAGGTTGAGGTAGATTAAATTTTCTTTAAATAAAAAAATAATAAATACACTTCACGCCTTTCAATCCCAAAGCGGGGTAAAAAGAGGCATTTACTATGCAACTGCCCACCACCGGTTCACCAAGCGTATTTAATCCAACGTGACAGGGGGTGAGCCCATCGCCGTTAAAGGATTCACACACCTAGTGGTGTGCAGGTTTCATCATGATGTTGTTCTTCACCGTGCGAGCATTGCGATGTGGTCATAAGCCCTGAAAAAGAGTACCACTGGTACACGTCCAGTAGCCGGACTCGAACCCGCAACCTCCCGGTTGCTAGTCAAGTATCCGACCAACTGGACCACAGACCTTCTTAAAGATTTTTTTTAACCCCCGACGCAAAAACACGGTGTTACAAGTTTGACGTGCGTATCTGTGTGTCTGGTCTGTGACGTGGTAGCTCCTAAACGAATGAACCGATTTTAATGCGATTTTCTTTGTTGGAAAGCTGAATTAATCGAGCATGTTCTTAACTAAGATTATTCATCGATATCTGTTCACCCACTCAAAAGTTATGGGGGTTGAAAGTGGGGTTGAAAAATTTAAAGAGTGGGGAAAAAAGTCGACTCTATACAAATATGTTCAAGTGGGGTATCGAATGAAAGGGCAAGACACGAACATTTAAAATCGGATGTATTTTAAATTTACAATTTAAATGTTATTCTTTAAAATTATTAGAAAACTCTTCATTGACCCAATTCGCTCAGCCGTTGCGTGTGTCACTCCTGAAAGATGTAATCCACATCACGCCATCGTCGATGCGGCGATCGTCCCATTATCCCATCACACGAGGAAAATGCAGTCAACGCGGAAATACCGATATAGAATAGGCATTACGTACTGCGGCACGATAATGCTAAGAACACACGTAATTTGTACAGACCGTTCACAGATATTTTACCTTTGACAGACGCCATTATTACACACATCAAAAGTGTCTAGGGATTAAGAACATTTTTAACTCTAAAAGAAATCTAATCTTCTGCATTGGTCTCCTACCTAATTCCCCATGCCTGTATCAATGACTTATCACCACATTTTGAATAAATTATGAATGAATTCAGTTTTTGTAAAACATATTCCTGATCGAAATCTTCTAAAATGTACTTGATCCCTGGACACTTTTGATGTGTGTATACGCCAGCGGCTTCTGGCTGTAACAGCCAGAGGTAAACTATCTGTGAACGGACTTTACTAAGCGAGCGTACAGCGTAAGGCCTATTCTAAAACGTGAACTACTTAAGTATGTTTTTTGCTTTGTCTCATTCTAATGGCAAGTGTCAAAAAGAGCACATAAGGATTGGTTTTTCTCTCAAAATATGGAACTATCACAGACCAAACCAGATATACTTATCTTTTAATATTAGTAATAGCTGTGGTAAGGGGGGTAATGCGAACCAAAAGTTCGACTAAATCGTTTACGGTACATACTACATTTATTTGAAACTTTTCGTCTAACAATTATTAATTAAGCTTTTATAGCTTTAAACAGTTTTAACCTAGTTTTGCGCCTGAAATTATAATTAGTTAATATTCAGCACACACGCGTCAATAGACCCTGGACGGGTTGAAATTGGACGTAGCGTATTATCTTTAGGTATAAAGGGGCAAATTTTTTTTTTAAACTTGACATGAGCATTGACGTTGACGAATTTTCTTTGACGTTTTTCTGACAAATTTTTGGTCGGAGAGCTGTCATTATTGTCAAACTTTGTTTGGAAAGTATGACAATAATGACAGTTTGCTGACAAGATTGCTGCGGTTTCAGAACAAAATCAACTAGATTTGCAATACTAAACTGATGTTTACAATAAAACGAGACAACAATATGAAAAACACGCAGGAGTGAAAGAGTAAGAGACAATATCTTCTGTCCCTTACTGCGTAATTCATCAATCAAATTAGTAGTAAAAGTGACATTCATTGTTTATCAGAGACCAAAAACAA
>SJJU01018237.1:0-12970 GCA_012932125.1 Conopomorpha cramerella
GGCTCTTGAGGAGTTCATTAAAAGATGGTAGTTACTTGAACAAACACCTTTATTTTTCAGTTACCTTAGTTTTTAACACAATGTGCTATGTTGCAAATCACCGACTCGCTACGTATCTATTACATACGGTACAGTCATCGTCAGGGTATCGGAACAATTCTCCGCCCGAACATCTGTCAGAAAAACATCAAAGAAATACTCCATTGTGTAGAGATCTACGTGCGTCAATAGATTGCATTGACGAAGACATTGGACAAGTGACAGTAGAGAGAGAGAGAGAGAGAGAGACAGGGAGAGAGTTGTCTGTGCCATTAAAAGTTATTTCAGAGACAGTTTGTTAAACGACAAACAGCCAGTAGTATCGCAAAGACTAACATAAGCCAATTAATGTACCGCTTAATGGATTGGCCTCTTAGGTTTACTATCGTGAGTGATAGTTTGAGTAAATTGGCCAGTTCTCGGAATCCTACTAGAATTCGGAATACGGCTAGTTCCCATTTGTTTTATAGAACAAGGCGTTATTGAACAAGAGTAGTGCGCGTCCTTTCCTTCTCTTGTTGTCCAAACTTGTTCTATGGAACATACTGGACATACCTGCTTAGTTAAATAAATATTTTTCGTTGTTTAAGGTTTTTAGTTCCTAATTGCTGTCAACGTGTAACGTACTCTGTAAGTTGGTGTACAAACTTAAATAAATCTATTACTTATAATATAAAAATCAAAGCCACTTTTCGTTGTCATGTCATAACTCCGTGGACCGATTTCGCTAATCCTTTTTTTTGTTGTGCTTATTAATGACAGCAGAAGGTTCTTATGAAAGACAAAAATTACATCCAGTGCTGGGCACAGGCCACCCTAGATGTTTATATTAATAGTTAAGACAGGACAACGTCTGTCGAGTCCACTAGTAAATACTAAATTCTAAAGAATCTAAACACCTTTTTCCTTAATTTATAAGATACACACATACACTTTACGCTTGTTTCCCAAAGGGGTGGGCAGAGCTTACAGATATCCATTTGTCTGACATACCCCTTCATCCATAGGTACATCTTATCATGCAATATGATCTCCGGTTTCGCGTACTTTTCACGCCACCTTCCGCCATGACATCACCAATTACAAATAAAAAACAGTTACAAAATTAACCAGCAAAATATAATTACACTGAAAGAGACTAAAGCGGTCATTGTCGGAATTGCTTAATTAAAATTGTTCTACACTTTTGTATAGTCAACATCAAAACCGTATTGTACAAGCAAAATCATTATTGCGTTATTCCAGATTTCATATTTTTTCCCTTCTGTGCCGATTTTTATGATCGCTGCAATGCTCAGATGTAAATAAATAAATATTTTTCAATAACACATACATAGTCTTCGTCCCATGTTAAGTAGCTAAAGCACTTGTGTTATGGAATTCAGACAGCAAAATATATTAACTTAAATATTTTCTTTTCTCACAACACACCCAGACACACCCGACAAGTACTTTAAAGACCTGTCAGAGCGGTGGGAATCGATTCCACGACCATAGACTAGATAGAAGCAGACATCCTGACTACTGCACCAACGGGCCCGTCTAATACTTCTGTAGTTGACTGTACAGGTGAGGTATCGGACATGGCCAGCGCAAAATGACTTTTGCATACTAAGCAGTAGTTTGTATAACAAGCTCAGTATAGCTTGGACACGATCAGCTCATTCAAAACAAGCTGCCGTCAGAATATCGCACGCGGCGTGCCACGACAAAAATCTCACAAGTCACATTTCTAAGAAATACTTCCCTTTGAACCTTTTAATTGACTTCGGAGAGAAACAGTCGTGTAATTATAAAGACAAGATTTTTGGGCCAATTATTTCGCCAGGCGGTTCCTCGCAGGAGGCTTACGGTAGGTATCTTGGGATATTTTTGGGGTTCCTTATCCAATGGGTAAAACAGGTCTCTTATTATTAAGGTTATTAAATTAAGACTCGGCGGTCCGTTTGTCGTCAGGATATAGTATCTATACTGCTTTATTAAAAACGTTGTTGGGAATATGAACACCTTTTTCTATGTCGAGATTGCGGGTAAACGAAAATTCCATTCCCATACAAAAATCATCTCCCGAGAAAAAAGAAGTGTATTTTGTATGGAGATGAAATTTTTGATTTCATTTTGCTCCATTCTCGGTATAGTAAAAGTTGTTTATATTCCCAACAACGTTTTTAAGACCAGTGCTCCGGGTCCGAATCCTGATATACACACATCAAAAGTGTCTAGGGGTCAAGAACATTTTTAGCTCTAAAAAAAAACGAATTTATTGAAATCAAATCTAATCTTCTGGATTGGTCTCCTACCTAATTCCCCATGCCTGTATCAATGACTTATCACCAAATTTTGAATAAATTATGAATGAATTCAGTTTTTGTAAAATATATTCTTGATTGCAATCTTATAAAATGTACTTGATCCTTAGACACTTTTGATGTGTGTAGTTTATTTTTAAATAATAGGAAATAATATGAAAGTGGCTGTCCTAAATCAATAGAAATACTTCAATAATCAAAACAAAGCGACCGTTACGTTCGATTTATGATTCACTCTGAAAAAGAGTCCCATTGGTACACGTCCAGTAGCCGGACTCGAACCTGTGACCTCCCGATTGCAAGTCAAGTATCCGAGCAACTGGACCACAGACGCTCTTAAATAAAAGCAACGATATTTTTTTGCACCTTTTTAGAGATAATGGTACGGAACACTTCGAGAGCGAGCCCGATTCGTCATTTGCCGTTTTTTTGTTGCATTTTGAAAAACATCCGACGTATTTGTTTCAACTTGTATGGGACATACATACGTACACGCATCGGTGTTTTGAGTGGGTTTAATTTTCTCAATGAACCTTTATACAAAAATTTCGCGTCTGTGGTCCAGTTGGTCGGTACTTGACTTGTAACCGGGAGAGAGACGTGTACCAATGGGACTCTTTTTCAGAGTTTTAACGCTCGTACGGTGAAGGACAACATCGTGATGAAACCCGCACACCACGAGGTGTGTGAACCCTCTAACGGCCAGGGCTCACCCCCTGCCACGTTGGGTTAAAAACGCTTGGTGAACCGTGGGTATTTGCTTACTAAGCAAGTGCCTCTGCCTACCCCGCTTTGGGATTAAAGGCGTGAAGTGTAAATTCGGTGAATAGGTACCTAATGAACAAGTGTGCTCCATCGTAGACCAGATCGCTGCTTAACATCAGGCAGGATGGTGGTCAAACGCTTGTTCATAGTGATAAAAAAAACCTTAAAGTACTTGTAATGTATAGCAAGTACAAAACTTGGTGTTACGGTCAGATTCTTGTCTACCTGAAAGACTGTGGTGCCGAGATATACCGTACCGTACCTTGTTGAAGACACAAACAATAAAGACAACACACATAAAAGAAAAAAGAACCGACTTCAGCCAATACTTGTCGCCCCAACGATTTTATAAAGTTCCCCTTTATCTATCTGGTACGCCATCATCGAAACCTGACTTCCTTGTAATGGAACCACCTTTGAGACATCTTTTTTCTAACAAATAAATTTGGCCGTGAAACGTCTAGAGTGATGTACCTAATTTTGAGTATGGGGATAAATTTTTGTCGTTTCCCGGTAACGTCACAGTAAAAGTTGTTCATATTAACCCTCTACCGCATATGAAACCATATTTGATCTCTTGACATTGCCTCAATATATTTTTGAACATAAATTAATTTGACACATTTAAAACACTTAACTGTATGGAACATTTATTTATCAATATTCAGATGTATTTTTTTGTGCCATGGTCTGGTATGTTTCGAACTACCCTCATTTTACCAGGCGCAGCCAGATATAGAGAAATGGAGAGCGCAAAGTCGTATTTTGCATGGAAAAAAAAGTTGTAAGTGGTGAGTTGAGAGTTTAGAAAAAAATATTATGTTAATCAGTTAATTGTACTTTATTTTGATTTAAATGGGTATTTTGAGATTTCTTTCATTTTCGTATGTTTTTCACCGTTTTAGTTACGCCCAACAATGTGATTAGACAATCGCTCGGGATTCTTTTACACACTTATTTAGCACTTGAAACAGATAAAACATTCACTCCAGTAGGTAGTACAATAGATGGAACTCCTTTGAATGTAAACGAAAACTTTCAATACGTTGTTTTCAGAGGCATACTTTATGTCGCAGGCAATTGAGAAATCTGCTGTTAAAAAAAAACAAAATCAACTTTTCCAATCACAAAATTCAATTGAATTATTTCTGCAAATGAATTAATTTCTCGCGATACGATTACAGTCAGGCTCAGGTCAACCTAAACAGTGTAAAAATGTGAACCGAAGTTTTCTGTGATATTTTATGTCAGGAGAAATCTGTTTAAAATGGTTTTGATTTTTTCTCATAAATTTAATGCACAATGCATAATAAATGTCTGCAATAAAGTATAGTTTAAATTAAACTAGGTATAACAGTGCCGACTTGAAATACACCGCGAAGGTTTTCCGACTTGACTGTAAAAACGATTTTTGTATAAATACAACAAAAACAGTTTATCTTTAACTTTCGGAAAGATAACATTTCTCAAAATAAGTTAAAATTATTAGGAAAATTAATTCAAGACTAAATTACCCAAAGTTTTGTAGAGTTAATACCGTATGTGGTAGTGTTATCGCTGTTTTCTGTAAGCAAATGAAAGAGACGGCAACAATATTAGAGTAGACACTAGTCCTTATATTTGCGAAGTGTTCGAGCTTTCAGTTCCATTACTTAATCAAAGATGGAGTGAGCTTTGATTAAGTAATGGCCGAAATGTCATCCTGGTAACATTTCGCTTGCTTTGTGGTGACAGGAGACTCGGAGTGCATGTGTAAAATGAAGTTCTACATACGGGTTGATTTGGAAATATCAATGTTTCAAAACTCAATATTGTTCACCGGGTATATAGGCGCGAATATAATCAAAGACAAGCTAGTTCGTGAGAATACTGTTTTGTATGATTTATCTCATGCAAAGTATATGGATACAAAATACAAAAACAATTTGTGGAACAAAATAGGAACACAAATGAATGTAGACGGTAAGTCAAAATTTACTTATCTACAGTGCTATTGTAAAGAGGAAAGATTACATTTTTGTCTATGTGGTTGAACCTACAAACTACTGGACCGATTTTAAAAAAAAGTAGATTTTATAGTAATTATTCAGTCCACTCGTGACCACGGCGCATGCAACTGCGTCGAAACGTCGAGTAAAATAACAAAGGTAAGCTGGAGTTTGTCGTTGATTATATTCACGCCTATAAACCCGGTGAACAATATTGAGTTATAATGTCTGTACGCTTTTTATTAAATGATCAACGTTTTAAGCCGAAAATTAGCTGTTTCCGTAGACCCTATTATAAGTGCTTTTTCAACAGATGTCAATGATGTAGCCCAGTCGTCACTGATTGAGCTCTTATCTATTCTGGATGCCGCTGTAGATCCTGGCTCTATCAAGAATCACAGTGGTGGGAAAGTGGGTGGGAATATCCCGAAAAAAGCTGACTTTGTATGAGTAGGTTATTTTTGAAGTGAACACTTTGTATGAAGTGGGCACTTTTGTGGGTGAACATTTTCAGCCGTTCTCGCGACAGATGAGATTTTACACAGATATACATATATGCTCTGCGTGTATTTATTACAGCTTCTTGGTTACACTCTATGCCGTAGAAGTAGGCGCGAGGGGAATACCAGATTTGGATAGGTAGAAGGGGGAACATGGGCGCTGGTGAAGGTCGCAAGGTGGCCACCTTAAACCTACATTTGGGTCGCAAGTCCCAAACACTAGCGCACAGTTTCCTCCTTTTACCCGGCACCCGCACGGTGAATCCATGGAATGCTTAGAAATTGGTCTCTTTAACACTATGAGCAAGCGTTTGACTACCATCCTGCCTGATGTTAAGCAGCGATGTGGTCTACGATGGAGCACACTTGTTCATTTTATAATATATGTATACTATACGCACCTACCTGCACTCCCGTGTGCAAGTGCAACCCCCATTTTTTTTCGTTTCGGGACATTGACATGTCACCTGATGAAATGTACTCAGTAGGGTCTACAGAAAAACAAAACTTCAGCTTAAAAGTATACTTCTAAACCATCCTGTAGATAGAACAGAGCGAAACACATAAATTTTAATTCAATAAAAAATATTAAAACTTTATAACATTCAGTGACCATTCGATATTTAAACCCTGATCCGACGACGCGTTATTAACCCTTTCGCGGACACACCCTGTCGACGTTAGTTCTATTATCCTCGGATGTGTTAAGACATTTTTTAACGAACTTTGTACGAGAAAATTGAATTTTGTGTCAACGTTTTTTTTTTGGAAATGAAAATTCAGTGCATCTTTGTAATGTGTTTTACGATTTTTTCGCTTGTAAGTATAAATAAATATTTTACAACAACACACACATTTCTTTCATCCCATATTAAGTAAGTAGCTAAAGCACTTGTTTTATGGAAATCAGACAACGAGATATATTTACTTATATATTCTTTTTTCTTTCATTTAAATATATACTTATATAAAATAAACACCCAGAAACTTAAAAGCTCACCACCTAAGCACCTGTCAGCGGTGGGAATCGAATCCACGACCCTACGGAGCAGAGTCAGACATGTTGACCACTACACCAACGGGCCCGTCCATATATTATTATTTATAGCATAGATCCATAAGGCGGCTCACTGACTAATTGAATCTTAGTGACCGATATTTGCTTATATTACATTCTTGGCTATGTACTTCATCATCATCATTAGCCCATATTTGTCCACTGCTGGACATAGGCCTCTCCAGATCACAGTGGCGTGCAATTGGAGAGGCCTATGTTCTTACCTCAGACCAAAAACAAGTACCTACACCTGCAATCCTAAACTGAAACGAAACAACAATATTAAAAATATGCAGGAGTAAAAGAGCAACAGAAAACATCTTCTGTCCCTTACTGCGTATCAAGGTAAATTTGAATCAGGGTAAATGTCACTTTTACTAATAATTTGACAATTTGGATCCAGAATGTATTATTATATTACAATAGGGAATTTTCAAACTCCGAAAGATTCTTATCTAGATGTCGCTAGTAGATATCCAGGGGGACTTCTGTCAGTTATATTTTAGTGCGTTTTTTATTAATTGGGTAAGTTATTTAGACTTCAGACGCTTTTGTAACATGTAGACAAACAATAAAAAAAATTACTGTCGCCTTCAATACGGACTGCTTGATGTTAGTTATTTCGTTGACATTTGTCCCCCTAATACAACTAGCGCCATCTGTCACAACTAAGAGAAACAGGGGCCCTGAAAGTTCCCAATAAGCTTGGTCCTATGATAAGGGAAGCTATGTGATAATACCATCCCAGGAAAATCGAAAGGACTCACAATAAAAACAAACAATACCTAACACTAGAGAGCAAAAATTCCGGGATACACAAATAAACAAATTGAACGCTGGGGAATGCTTTAGTGAGCTAACATTCCTCGTTGTTTGTGTTTGAGAGACAAATACCCTTTCATAAAGCTTAAATGTCGCTTTAAATCGAATTGAAAAAGGGTACCTAAACATATTTTATACGTGTGTTTAAAAAAAATACACTTCACACCTTTAATCCCAAAGAGGGGTAGGCAGAGGCAATGCGTAAGCTAAATACATGTGTTTGCGGAGAAATTTGTCGTTTGTGAATCGATATTGAATGTTTTTTATGGAAATGACCCCAAGGTTGGTCGGATAACACGGAACATGTGATTTTTAGAATACTACAGCACTCTGCGGACTGCGGGTCGAGAAGACAGACGTACTATCATGTTTTTTTTCATGTACCTATTTCTTTTTCTTCTTAATACACTACGGGCCACCATCCTGCCTGATGTTAAGCAACGATGTGGTCTACGACGGAGCACACTTCTTCATTAATCATTACACTTATGTAATTGCAGAAGTGTGTAATGTCCCCACTGGTCAACCACTGAAAGCTGAGATGCTTCTCACAGCTTCTACTGTATAGACATTTTATACAGACAAACTATTTGACTTTTTTGACCTTCATTATGTTTATGCCATAGCTCAATTTATTCACAAACCGCGTCCAAGAAAATATTTTCATAAAGTCCCGAAGTATTCGTTAAACTACGCAATTGCAGCCCACTAAAGTTATTATGCACATGGAATCGTGTGAAAGAGATATATAGATGCTCTTGAAGATACAAATATTACATTTTTGGCTCATTCTAAGATATACATGACATGATTAAATATATAGGTACTAATAGCTGTTCCTTGCGGGTTATCCTGTTCTATTTCTAGATGAAATTATTACAAATTATGTTTCAATCCGGGTTTTGATCTACTTCTACTATAAAAATAAATGTTTAACACACTTGGGTATATTTCTAGTAATTATTAAGCAACAGTCCCTGCTTACAGCGCAGTTTGTTTTCAAAACATGCGAGGACTAAAATGTACCTACTTATTAATATATTTTATTGTTCATAACAATCCAGAGCGCATCTCCGAGTGAAAATCATTTAGGTCGATGGAGTAAGTATTTTTTTGTCATACAGATTCTTTCATATCCTTCAAAGCAATTGATGAATTCAACACTGAATAATAATACCAACTAAAGTAAATGTGAATATTTTCTATTTCAATAAAGTCCGTATAATGCTGGTGGTTGGACCATAATGTTAGAGGTGTACCC
Organism: Conopomorpha cramerella; assembly: GCA_012932125.1. NCBI lineage: Eukaryota > Metazoa > Arthropoda > Insecta > Lepidoptera > Gracillariidae > Conopomorpha > Conopomorpha cramerella. Next base: position 8,742 of record SJJU01018237.1, read on the forward strand.
TACTCAGTGGTTGCTCATTGGTGGCAGCCACTGTTGGACTTTCAGATCTAATCAGCTAACGGTCTTTGCTATGCACCCTGCCCACTGATTTTCTGCTCAGCGACCTTGCATTTTCTGAATATTTTTGTAATGGGGAATTTTGTTTGACGTTTGAAAGTATGACCGTAATAATAGTTCTCCCCCCAAAAATCTATCAGAAAAACGTGAAAGAAAATTCCCCATTGGAAGGCTGTTTTAAAAAATCATATTTTCTAAACAAAGGTTGGCAGTAATGGCAGTTCTCCCCCCAAAATCTGTCAGAAAAACGTGAAAGAAAATTCCCCATTGGAAGGCTGTAACTGATCTAGGACAGAATACCCTTTCATTTATAACAAAATATTAGCAGCATAAAGTAGGTGGTAAAACGCTTGTCAAAGTCAGATATACAGTAGCATAACACAAAGCTTTATGAACGTCATTTATGACTTTAAAAACCAAAGTAAATGTCCCCGGTTCGAATTAAATCCTTTTACTGGCCAGAAGAACCGGGAAGAAACTGGCATCTTTTCAAATCGCCTAGGCTTACTGCTAGGAATACTTAACATAAATATAACTTAATACTAATTTAACAAATGCTTGATGACCGGATACATCCCTGACTGGTGAACAGCTCAAGGGCACTAAATGATATTAACACTAAATAAAATAAAAGGGTGTCCCTGTGGATGTTTATTGGCTATGTGCGCGACGGTGGCGACGCGTAGCGTTTACAACATTTGCGGAAGCTGTCAAATAATAACAATGTAAACATTGTCAGTTTTCTTTGCAAATATAAATAAAGCCTAAGATTATATTATATCCTACCTATAGTATTGTTGACAATATTATATAAGTGAAATTTATTCAATAGTATTTGTTTCCAATTTCTGCCGTGTTGTGCGCTGCGGTCGATATCTCTCTGCCACTACTCGCTTTGCACATAGCCAATAGTGGTTTAAAAAAATGTTTACAGTGTCCTCATTGTTAAGTCAAATTGGCGGTGGTAGCAGTAGCAGCAGCAGTAGCAGCGCAGAAATGTCAAAAGGTAACTTTTTTATACAATACTCGGGAAAAGCTGCATACAATAAGATATGTAGTCGTTGTAACTTCGGGGTGATCGGTTCACTACCAGTTAGGTACGTTGGATCCACCGTATTTCAATGTGGGTAAACCAATTGACAACATTTAATGTTTTGTTTGTATATAATTTTTTCGCGGAATATTAAAGAAAACTGAGAAATGAGGGTAAACCTGAATGTCTTTATTTTCATTTTAATAATAGTTTTCATTCATATTTTTTACTTTGAAAATTGGCTTGCGTAACACACATGTGTGTCTTTGCGCTGTGCAAAATAATTAATGCCTTAACCCAGCTGCATAGTGATGTAACACTACATCGGTATAAGTTTCCTCGAATTTTTTTTTCTAGCCATCCCATCTATCGATTTTTTATTGTAAATTATTGTCAAAGGTACAACTAATACTTTAGACCACATTTAATTTTTTTTTCCCGTGATGCTGGCCACATAATTTAAGAAGGATAGGTTTTTATTCAGACAAAAAAAAAACATGCAGTTAAGGGTTAAGAAACGATAAAAACGATCACTCTTATGTTGCTATTACGGCATATTATGTCAATCCATTTGAATTAATAGTACAATTTTTTTTCAATAAACTCCATATGGACCATATAATATGCACGTACCCGTGACGTCATCACGCATATTTCATATTTTCTCGATAAAAATCAATGCCACTTTTCGTTGTTATATTATAACTCAACAATGCCTTTACCGACTTGGCTAATTTTGGTCCTGAATTATTCGTGAAAGTCCAGAAAAGGTAGAGAAAGTTAAAAAAAAATTGCTTGAAATTTGGGGGGCAGGTACTACTAAACTACGCGAATGAAATCGCGGGGAGTCCACTATTTCATATTTTCTCGATTTTCTCCGAATCAAATGAAATCAGATTTTTCTTTGTACAACATCCTGTCGCTTTTTAAGCCGTCTTGCTACCATTCTTATTATCAGTATTGACATGGGGATCACTGACAGACCTTATTGCCCGTGTTACTACTTCTAGTCCATGCCGGCCGACATATGTATACCTATGTTATAATTACCCCCTGACTGCTGGAATCGAACAGATGGAACACCTCTTGGTCTATAGTCAGGCACTCTACTTTTAAGCCACGGTAATATGTGGAAAAAATAAAGAATCACCTTATTTTCAGAACATCGCGAATTAATGAAAGAACTAGGTACGTATTTTATTGACTATTGTATTTGTTCAAGTTGTTTGACTCTTTTTTATTATTATGTCGACACGAGATACAAAGAGAAAGTATTTACTATGCTATTTATTTGAAATCTCGACAGTTTTTCAATGATTTTATCAATACTAGTCCATTGCAACAGAAACCATCAGAAATGAATTCGAGAACAAAATCGTTGGATAATATTGTATACACAGCATATACCTTAATCGGTGAGTTAATCGAGTTAAAAAGTGAAATATTAAAAAAAAATAAAAACCTTTTAAAAAGTTCGTACATAGTGCTTGTACATGTCGATAAATCCACTTATCGATACAACTATTGCCTGTCCTTAGTTTTTCGTGTGAACTGTTTGAAATCGCTAGAATATAGATTATACCTACGTATCTATAAAATTTATCATAAAAAAATAAATAGTATAAAAAACAAATAGAGAGGACCTATAAAAATACAAAATCACCGTAATGTTTTGTTGCAGTGACTATTTATTCAGTTCACTTTAGTCATACCTTATTATTTTAAAACGAGTACTTGAAATACCATTGCAAATATTATATAGAAAGCTGAGGGCGGTCAGGTATTAGTTATATCGTGCCCAGCAGTCCCGGGCATAAGAATAGGACTGAAGGATTTCCCTTGCCTGTCGTAAAAGGCGACTGAAAGGGCGTAGGGGCTGTGGCACGCGGGCGGGGACTCGCGCGCCTTTCACGGCCCCTGAGTGGCGACAGGCGGTAGCGTGGTGACCCTGTTACCGCCGTACGACATCGTGCGCTGGGGGTGCGTGGATCGCCCCCATTCCGGTGACGGTCCGCGAGGGCCTAGCGCGGCTGGTACCACCGTGGGGTTTTAGTGGGTGCGAGTCCCACATAACCCCGCCGCTGTCCCCGTTAGCGGTGGGGTATCCATAATGGATTTCCCCACGATAAAAAAAGGTATTAGTCATATCGATATCGCTTGATAACTCCCTTTGTCTCCGTAGCGGAAAACGATGTACAATGCGGATTTCGATACTTTCATTTCACAGTCGTCCGTAGTTAAGCAGCGAGACACATCGTTTTCCGCTACGATGCCAGAGCGATGCAAATACGGGAGTGTAGCAGATTTGGCCCGAAGTTGTAGCAATTATGTTTTTTTACTAAAATGATAAGTCATAATAATTTGACAGCGTCTGTGGTCCAGTTGGTCGGATACTTGACTTGTAACCGGAAGGTCGCGGGTTCGAGTCCGGCTACTGGACGTGTACCAATGGGACACTTTTTCAGAGCCTATGTACGCCACGCAACGCTCGTACGGTGAAGGACAACATCGTGATGAAACCCCCACACCACAAGGTGTGTGAACCCTATAACGGCGATGGGCTCACCCCCTGTTACGTTGGGTTAAATACGCTCGGTGATCCGTGGGCATTTTCTAATTAAGCAAGTGCCTCTGCCTACCCCGCTTTGGGATCAAAAGGCGTGAAGTGTATTTATTTAATTTGTTCCGTTCACTGCTCATTTTATAACGTAAAACTTTATTTTCAGAAATAACGTACAAAGATATGGCTATCGATAGTTTCAGTAAGTCTCTTTTTTATAAGTATAATTAACTTACATGAATATGATAATTATATATGCTTAATTTTTCTAGGAGATATGGTCAGTCGAGAAGGTAAGGTTTTGATATTTAGAAACCTTTCAAACACAATTATTTATCTCAAAGCATTGTGTAAGGCACTTGTAAAGAAAATAACTACTACACACATCAAAAGTGTCTAGGGATCAAGAACATTTTTAGCTCTAAAAAAAATCTAATCTTCTGTATTGGTCTCCTACCTAGTTCCCCATGCCTGTATCAATGACTTATCACCACATTTTGAATAAATTATGAATGAATTCAGTTTTTGTAAAATATATTCTTGATTGCAATATTATAAAATGTACTTGATCCCTAGACA
>SJJU01018241.1:0-14723 GCA_012932125.1 Conopomorpha cramerella
ATAGATTTATGTATTTAAAAGAAAAAAATGCATGTAAGTAAGTATATTTCGTTTTCTGAATTCCATAACATGAGATGAAGGCAATGTGTGTGTTGTTGTGAACTTTATTTATTTGGCCCGTTGGTATAATGGTCAGCATGTCTGCCTCTATTCCGCAGAGTCACACCCTTCTTGGGGTTTACTGAGGTGAGTGTATGTGTGTGTGTTAAATTTGCATCAATTTTAGCCAAACTTACAAATTACTTTACCCTTTACTTAGTTTCTTTCACTAAGTAACAATCTTTATATTATGTACTAGGTGACCCGGTGTTAGCGACAGAATTAAGTTTATTTCTTTTAATACATGACTGGGCTGAAAAGGGGCTGTGCCATGTTCCAAATTATTTATTCTTTATGTGATGCACTTTTGTTTTTTTTTTCAATGTCATGTTTGGTTGTTGTTGTGAAAATTTCCGATCGCTTTGCTCCCACATTCGCCGCAAAAAATCAATCATATTGTGTGTTTGTAGCCTAGCAAGTGCCTCTGCCTACCCCGCTTTGGGATTAAAAGTGAAGTGTATTTTTTTGTGTGTTTTTCCGTTTAACTGTTTGTGTCGTCAACACCCAGCAATAGTTGTTTTGACAATATTCATTATTAACAGTGTTGCTCTGCTATTATTTGCATGTATTATACATATAAACCTTCCTCAAGAATCACTCTGTCTACAAAAGAAAACCGCATTAACATCAATTGCGTAGTTTTAAAGATCTAAGCATACAATAGGGACAGACAACGCGAGGCGACTCTGTTTTATACTATGTAATGATGGGTATCGAAAACGCTAACTCGACTTGGTTCAGGTGAAGATATATTCTGTGTTATTTAGTCCACTAAAAACAATCCAATTTTACTTTATACTCTCTGTAACAGATAGCCCTCGGTGTTACCTGAAAAAAAAATGAAATCAACCGGCCGACTAAATAAAACTGCGCCTGAAGCCGACCGATCGGAAACTTTTTCACGGCACAAATTTTCACTCTTTCGACCGAACACACTGCTATTGAAACCACAGACAATTTAACATGGCGTCGACAAAGCCTCTCTTGTTTCTGGGCACGGCGCCGGTTTGACGCCGGGCGGGAGTTTGCCGCGCTTTTGTGCATTTTTCCCGCGCGAAATTTATTGTAATGGCGTCCATCTAAAAGGCTGGGCGTTCAACATCCCTACGTAGCAAGACATTTGACTTGGCGTTTCAATCGATGGGAATTAAATAGGGCCGAGAGGGGACTACAAGAATAGATTGGATCTAATGAATTTCCTGAAAAAAAAAAACACACCCTTGGTGTTTCGAACATTGTCGACGTCAATGCAATTTTATTCTCGTAACTAATAAATTGTCTCGATTGTTTCGAATTCCGTTGAGAGTTTCAGCATTTCCTTTGTACTACGTTGTTTTAAAAATCGAACGAACGAAAGGTTCCAATGTTCGAAGCTTAAAAAGAGTCTTCGCCGCAACGATAATGTAAACTGTTCTTATGAACGACCAGGGTGAATATATAAAAAAGAGGATCGTGCCTTTGATACCGGCGCCCTTACAAAGCGGAATATTTTGACAGATCATAAAACTTTATGTGCGACATAATGCTAAAAGGGATAAACGCTTCAAAAGAAACCGTCGTCGCCGTCTAAAGAAAATATTTATAAAAGGAGAAAAAATAAGCAATTTCACCAGTTTAGCTAAGAGAACGATGTCTTCAATACAATGTTAAGTGAAATGAGATTATTCGGAAGCGGCAGACGACCTGCCTACATTCACCGTATCCCTAAGGGTTTTTCACTAAAACGGTTTTCCTGTACATTCTGGGCCAAGGTAAGAAGTCTTTTATTTCAAGGGGATTTCCGTCAAAACAAATGTGGGCACAAAGTGCACATACAAAACACTGTATTTTCTGTGAAATCGTATTTCTCAATACTACTCTAACATATAACTTAAGATTTCTATATTAGAGTAATGTTTGAGACGTAAGTAGGTATCTAAGTCACACAAATTGAAGAAAAATATAAGTCACAAAATTTTACATGATCATTGTGTGTGTTAAAATCTTCAAAAATTATATAGTAATTTTTAAACACTAAATTCAAGTTAAACCAATTCCCTTAAGTCAGTTTGGACACTTAAATTGAAGAAGTAAAAAGAACACTAGTCTTCTTCTGACGCTATTACGTTCCCTAGAATTTCTCCAAAAACTGTATTCTGCAAAACTTTTCGCCTATCTATAAAATTATACCATTCTATCGAACGATTCGGTGATTCCACTGCTGTGAATTCTTTGGCGGTCTAATTTATGCCTGGTCCTTGATTTTATACAATTTTCTTTGTAAGTTGAGTTCAGTTAAAATGTTGTTCTGTGAATCTTACCAAGGCTGTGGTTGTTCTCAGATCGGCATTAGCATAAAACATCGAAATTTCGAAACTCGCATCAAAGTGAGCTAGAGGGAGGTCCGCGGATATAGCCACAGTTGAAGAATTTCAGTTATTCAATTCTGTACATGTTATGACCATTTCTAGACATCATCGGAAGCGTGTTTATTACTTTGTACTTTTATTAAAATTGTAGTGTTTGTAGTGTTTTACATCTGTGGGATAAAATAATCATAGGTTCCAGTGGCGTGCGCTGGCTTTTACGACAAGATAGGCCTAGTCTTTACGAAATACGGGCAACCTATCTACTCACCCACAAAACACAGGACCTTCGTTAGCCTCTGTAGTTAGTACAACAAAAAACGATCTAGCAATAACTCTATTATTAAGTCGGGAAGCTACAATACTAAGGTAGGCAGTGTCTTTTTGCCTGTATGGTGTGCACGCCACTGATAGGTTCTGTCTGTCTCAGTAGGATTTGTAAACGTGGAAATTTTAACGTGGAATTTCTTTAAAGGTCATGCTCATGTAAAATATCCATGATATTGTTGCAAAGTAACAGCACCTATGTATAATATTATATATTTAGCCAAAAATGTTTACAATTATAACCACACAAAAACCTAGTTTGGAAACAGACTTATCTTTGAGGCGTTCTTTTAATATTTTTACCCCTGAATGATTAATTTTGTTTTCAAGATTTGTATTCTGCTCTGATAAGCTTAAACTTCGATATCTCTTGTCTAATGTGTCAGATTTATAAGACATTGGCGGTGAAAAGGGAATGCTCAAGGAATTGTAACTGCTTCACATTGACTGTACAGAAATTGTAGGGGTAGTGTGCGGCGGTGCGCGCGGCCGCTCTCGCCGAAATGTTCAGTATTTTATACGATATTTCGAACAATAAAATAATTATCGTGGCAGTTATGGATTTTATGTACCGGAAATATTTTGTTACTATTACGGTTTGTCGTCGAGTGTTGTGTCAAACGAAGGGGATGATCGTGATTCATCGTGCTCCTTCGGGTTTCCCTTCGATTGCATGCGACGCCGAATTGGCTTTTTCTGCGAAGTTATTCGGGCAATCCGGCCTCTACATTGTAATGAGTTTAATGAGATTTCGGGAATCGGGAAGCCATCAAAGCGTTTTACGACTTCCCAGCCAGACAGAGAATGTATAACTTTTGACAGTACATTGTTATACCTGCTGAAATTCGCAAACTGAATTATGAAAATGCTATTCCGTTTTCGTTTCGCAGCAGTTTTCTTTGGCCGCTTATAAAAATTTTAATTTGCATTCGTCTATCCAAACTTTTCCATTAGTTGTGTGTTGTTTTTCTTGTGTTCATTAATAATAGACGGCGGAATATTAATGGAGGAAGCCCATTGAGTGTTAAAGTGAAACTGTACAAGTGTCTTGCACAACGAGGAGGGTTCTATAGACTGGGGTGTGCTTTTTAACTTGGTGAACATTGAAATTCTTAATGTAAAATATACAATTGCACCGCTCAAGATCTGAAACATTGAAAAGGTAGCCAACAAATTTCGTTCGCTTGAACTGACAGTGGGGAAAAATCGAATGTAGACATCGAATAATTTTTAGCTAATAGAGTATTTCTTAAGAATATAAGATGAGTATGTCAAAATACAACAATTTATGGTGAATAATATCAGATGGTAGGTATTGGACGACTGGTTGCTTTACAGAGCAACTGATGCAAGGTAGGTAGGTAGTAGGGAGGTAGGTATGCCATATTCTACAAGTCCTCACTCGCTTATGTTAGTATTTTTTTAAATTAATTAATGTATACATATGAGTCGAGTTTTAGCATCATCGATCTCACAGTACCTGAAGATAAAGTCTTCTGTCAGTGCGTCTTACGGTGGCGGCGTTGGCTGGCTTGTAAGCTCAAAGCTGCACAGCGTGCCTTGGGACGGGTTATATCGGCGTTTCTCAGCAGGAAAGGTGGACTGATAATTTACTCAATATGGTTGACAGAATCTGGATGCTAGAAGCACAGTGGTGTGTAATGGAGAATGTCCAAACTCCAAACATTTCTTATCTACACACATCAAAAGTGCCTAGGGATCAAGGACATTTTAAAAGATTGCAATCAAGAATATATTTTACAAAAACTGCATTCATTCATAATTTATTCAAAATGTGGTGTTAAGTCATTGATACAGGCATGGGGAATTAGGTAGGAGACCAATCCAGAAGATTAGATTTGATTTAAATAAATTAGATTTTTTTAGAGCTAAAAATGTTCTTGATCCCTAGACACTTTTGATGTGTGTAGATTTAGCTGGTAAGTATGCAGGTTGACTTCTGTCAGTTATATTATAACGTTTTTTTTTATTTGGGTAAGTTATTAAAACTACAGAAACTTTTTAACGAACAATAAACAAACTGTCACCTTCAATACTGACTCCTTGACAAGCGCCAACTTTCATAACTTAGAGAATCAAAGGGCCCTGAAAATTCCCCATTGGAGAGGCATACGTCCAGCAGTGGACGAGTATAAAAATTAATAAGACCTATTTACATTATAGATAAAGGAATTGTTATTGCGCAAGATTATAGCTTGGTCCACATAATTCTCTCCGAAGCATATTTTTACGAGGAGATGGAGATATTAGCATATTTTGGAGAGGAAATATCCGATGCAAAATTGAGGCTTGCAAATTAAACGGAAAATACAATATTTATGTTTGACGGAAAATAAAATCTTTAGGGGCTCAACGTCTTCATGGAATATTAAGAAGAGGTAAGCTGCATATCTAGATACAACAAAATACCCTTTATGAGAAAATATATCAAAATGGTTTTTTTTTTAGTAGAAATGGCAAGGCTCAGAAGAAACGTCCTTTGTTTTATAAAAGTAAATATTAGTTCTGAAATTTTCTGATTCTTTTAATTTGTTTGTATACGTCCTTAAGCCTTAGATGCTTTTTTAGAGGTATAACTATTCCGCAGATATACCAGAGTCTTCATAACTTGCCAAGTACAAAATAACCAGTCCATTAGACATGAAATTTATTGGTAAGGGGGTAAGACAATATTAAGCTACATAAACCCAGCAATATATGTACTTTGACTTCAGACAAAACTTGCATAGAAATAATAAAAAATAAAGGCAACCGCACAACAAAGTCCAACAGGTCTGGGTAAGACATGAATAATAATAATATCCAGTAAAACAACTTTATAGGCACCTAAAACCACAGTTGAACAAATACCATAAACCAAGCAGCAAAGACGTCGATCCGTGACAGTAGTCACCAGTGCCAATTACAACTGAAGAAAACATTTATAAGCTGATACTTGAAGTCACAAAACTCCTATGAGCTTCGAGTCCAAGTTTTACTACATATTGTATACTTCAAGTTGTCGTATAGCACATCCTGTCGTCAGTTTCCATGCCACTGCTTCCGGAAGAGGGGTGCAGAGACGACGTGACGTGTGACGTCACTGTACAGACGCTGGGCGGGTCGAGTCATTCCATTTATTTCCTAGTGTAAGAGATATTTGAGTCATAATTGTGTATGACAGAACTGGACTTTCCATTGTGATGAGAGGTGTGTGGATTGTAGTAGGTGGGTGGGTCTATTGTCTCTGGCTTGGCTACCCACCTTAGATACAGAGGTGATGCTTTATACGTATTTTGTGTCGATACAATCAGCTAGAAGAAGTTCACTACATATAAGCTTCAGATAAGGGTAAAATCACAAAATATTTCCAAGTCTCACCCCCTGTCCCGTTGGGTTAGATACGCTTGGTGACGCTGTGGACATTTGTTTAGGAAGTGCCTTTGCCTGCGTTGGGATCAAAAGGCGTGAAGTGTGAGTAATATCCAAATATTATCATCTTTCTCAATACTAATGATAAGGTAGCGCGAATAGCAGTATAATAAAATGATTGATCTTTATGTCTCTTTATCCCGCGAGTCGTAACAGCGACATCACGACTGCAAACACCGAATGCGGTTTTAAATGGGGAATTTTCTAGATTTTCGGGCGGAGAACTGTCATTACTGTCAAAAGTATGACAGTAATGACAGTTCTCCGCCCGAAAATCTGTCAGAAAAACGTCAATGAAAATGACCACCAAAGAAAACAAGAGGGATATTTAAGTGTAGAAGTTACGTTCAAGTTCAAAATAGATTATTTTCCGTAAAAAGTTACAACACTTTTGAGAATGTTGAAACTACACTTGGAAAACGTCAAACGCTACATCAATTCGGAAAGAGATGTAATGGGAAGAAGTACTGGCAAGAAACTCCAGAGAACAAAGAAGTTTAGAAAAAAAAGAAGAAATCCTACTACTTGTCTCTCGGCATTCTCTAAAACAAATGCATGAACTTCATTCTTTCCAAGAAGCAGTATTTCTTGAATTTAAACGACTTCCTCCATCCTAAGGGTGGCCTTAGGACGGCAAGCCAAGTCACCACTGACCCACAACAGTGCATTTGAATAACAGAACAGGCGTCAGCAAGTGATTCATGCGTAACACGAGCTGTCAATCACTCACATGACCAGAGCAAAGTGGGTAGCCGTGTCGTGCAGCGGGTGTCCTATGTTCACTAATGCGTTGCCATGACAACCTGCTGCTGCCACTTCTACAAAACCTTGCCATGTTAATATGACCTCTAAGATGATGGAATACATAGTATTTTGCAGGTCTAGCATAATATTTTCGGATCCAGCTCAGCTTGTCTTCGTAAGTGTAATAAACTTGCCTAAGTATGTATATTTTTGGAGCGCTGGTTGTTGGTGAATTATCGCGTATGGAGAAAGGTTATTTACTGATGTTGTTTTTGTTTATTTTTCTCTAGCGTAAACATGACGTTTTCTGGTAATTTATGATTTCGATGGACAATGAAGTGATTTTATGTTATATTTTAAACAACATTACGCATGATTTATGTATTTGACCCAACGTGTAAGATGGTCCTTTTGCCGACCCATTGCTACACGCCTAATATAGCCAGTGTCTAATCCACAATCTCCCAATTGTAAGACCAAGTACTCGTCAACTTGACTACAGAAGATTTAATTATAATAATAATAGTGCATGTAAAAGGACCCCCAACAATGGTCTTAGAAATATCGCTGGGCTCGTCAATATGAACAACTTTTACCATAGCAACAATTTTGTGAACCGAAAAAGTTTTTTTTATTCGTTTCTAAGGCGATTCCACAGGGTCCTTTCACATGTGGTACATATGTCTGCGAATAGCCATTTCACTAATGTCGGTAAATATACTGAAAGTGTCAGCTATCCAGTAATAATGATGTCGCTAACTCGACACGCGTCTGCTTAACGACGCAATGAACACACCGTGTTAAACATTAAATTATTCAGTTAAATTTAGCTCATAATATAGTGTATAGTGTCATATTATGTCTGTGATGTTGTTTTGGATGTTAGAAAGGGTATTGGTGATGATAATCCCTTTTGTATCCAGAATATCCTGTAGGACGTCTTTTACGTGTATGCGTATTTCGACATTCCGGACTTGAATGGGACTTTATATACATACAAACGAGTAAAAAGGAAACTGGCGTGACCTAAGCGCCCGTTTTCCAGAGGTGTAGGCAGAGATCACGGACCTTTACTTGTCACGATCCTGTCAAATCTCTTTCGTCACTTTCATATCTCTTCATACATTGTTACCGGTTTCGTGTACTCATTACGCCGGCGTCCCTATATTAATACTATATAGAGGTATATATATATTGGAAAGGCCTATGTCCTGCAGTGGACAAATATGGGCTGATGATGATGATGATGATATAAGAATACGGTGAGATATGTCTTTCAGGAAAACTTTGGCCGTGAGCAGGGTCCATTATAAATGGTCGATATTTTTTATAGTATCCATAAAATTATACTTTTAGTCGGTTAAGTTTCTAAGGAACTCATACCTTCTATAAGATTATATAAGTTTATATTATAATATTACATACATTAAATTGACCTTCGATGAATTGGCTATTATTAGCAAAAAAAATATTGAAACCTAAAACATCTCTTTTGGGAAAACATGCGAGAAAATAATACATAACCCGTTTAATTTTCGATTGAGTACTGCCTCGACAATGTAGCAGAAAATACCCTTCCACCGTCTTACGCTCCAGATTATTCACCCTCCGAATATTTAGTCGCGAAAGTAAAGGAGTTACGACTTAGAAACGGTTTAGCTTAAGTCTCTGTAAGCGAGAAATTGTGTTCACTAAATGAAAATAGCTTGAACCTGTACTACTTTCATTATACTATGAAATCACAGCTCAGGGGTAACAATTCTGTGTAACATCGGAGAAGATCTTGAGAGCACAGTTGCCCATGGTGAATCCAGCAAACTTGATGACTTGACCTACCATTCAATGTCCCATACGAACGACCACAGCTCAGTTGGCATCTTCTACAAATCGACAGGGTTAGGTAAATTTACATTATGTAAATCAAAGTTACATTAGGGGTTAGTTTACGGCTTTTGTTTCATTTGAAAAGGTGATCTTTGGTAATATTAGATTCAGGATTCATGGGATCGAATTTGAATAGATGATGGCCGCATTTGTTGGGCGTCGTTAGTTCGGGTTCGTTCTGAGGTTTAGAAACTATTGTGTACCGTGAGCTATATTATCTACTGCCTTTGAATGAAATAAAGGGTATCTGCCATGCCTTTGAAGTATGAAGAAGGATTCAAATGTAATTAGGCTGTATTCGGCTAACAAACATTGTTTATGTAGATTTTAATATAGCAAAAAAAATACGATTTCAACCAGTAAATTTTCACAGTTTTGTGGTTTCCTCACGGATGCGATTGTCGAAACTGAACCAAATTTTCAAACAAAACAAGAATCATTCATTATGGTTCAACCAGTGAAATGTTTTGGGGTAACAAACATTAAAAAATACCGTCGAATTACGAGTACCTCCTCTTTTTTCGGCTGTAAAATTAGTAATGAGAAGGTAACAACGAATAAGAATTGGAATACATTTTCTTCAACGAAGCAAATAGGTACTTTCTTCTGGTGACATAAGGAATTGCACCACGACATATTTACACGAGAAAGAATGTCCTATTTCACTCGTACGTAGTGCACATTATCTTCCATTTTCCTTGAAACGCGTATTTTCCGCACAAAACACTTTATAGTTTCATTTTCCGCATAATGGCCGTTACTTCACACCCGACCACTTTCTCTTACCATTTCGCCATTTTCACCCCCCGTTGATGATTTTCCATACATCAGCGACATCAAACCGGCTATACAATTCTGGACAAAACGAGTTAAACTGATAACAAAGTGGCTGAACTTCTTCTAGCACAAAAACCTTTAGATTGAGGGTTCATTGATTGCACGCTAGTGTCACAAGTTTATCGCGCGTCAGTCACGACTGAGCATCAACTTCCTTCCTACGTTGCGTGTTTACACAAACGTGAACTCTATATCGTTGTAATGAAATGTCATTTTCACACGGCCACTGTAAGTAGTAGTACATGAAAGCACTATTTGTTATTTCTTTGTGAATCAAGCAACGAAGGATGTAGAAAACTGTTGTTCGTAAAGACAAACACGTCGTGTTTATGCTGTGTTTGTGTAAATTGCTCCTTCTGTGCGCACAATTAGTATGGAGTTATAGGTCAGTGATTTTTGGACAGTGTTTGTGAAATTGTCTACGTAGTTTTACATATGAGCAAGGAAACGTAGTAAATGTGCTCGTTTGATACATTCTGCCACTTAGCTGCCTCTTTGTGTCTCTGTTTATTTTTGCTAAAATGGAATCGCGCATGTAGTATGGAGGCATTGGAAATACTTTTAACGAACGAAGCGGGTGAAGATGTTTTCATACTATCAGAGATGTTTGTATACAATACATTGGTGGTTTTGCATAAACATTTTACAAACAACATGTATTTCATGGTGAAAACACCGACGATATTAGTTTCGTCATAACGTGGCAAATGCAAAAGGGCTCTGATTCAGCGTGTGCTGAGAGTGAGGTGGATTAGCACAACACTCTCAGCGCTGATCTTCCATCAGTACCCGAAAATAACATTCGGCGTGTATAATCAATTACCATTGATATACAAGAATTTGATATGAAAATAAAGGGAAAAGATACTAAGACCTTCCCTAAAAGTTTACTTGTACTTTGACTTTTGATGAGTAAACTATTTCAACATTTTCAATTTCTGGGCTCGAAAGTAACTCACTGCTCCTGCTCGACTACCTAAAATACTTTGAAAACAATAATTAGACCCGTTAGTTTACTAGAGACTAACGATCAGCAATTATTTTTCATATAATAGAAGAAGAAGATTAATGAGAGAAGATTGATAAAAGTATTGAGTTTATAACAGATACAATCAAATACAATG
Source organism: Conopomorpha cramerella (assembly GCA_012932125.1). Taxonomy (NCBI): domain Eukaryota; kingdom Metazoa; phylum Arthropoda; class Insecta; order Lepidoptera; family Gracillariidae; genus Conopomorpha; species Conopomorpha cramerella. The sequence goes on from SJJU01018241.1 coordinate 10,793, forward strand.
CATATTAATACATAATGACATGCGAATACTGTACCCACAGGCGTTCCTACACCGTAATAAAGGCGAAAGTACCTTATACTAGTCTTAATAGAAGTGTGCTAAAATCCAGCCAGAGAGCTTGTGTAGCTGCGTACCTCTCAACAACTCAGCATAGACGGTAGTCATCTCAACACACAAGCCCTGACAACCTCAAGACACACCTCCCGCGTTTATAGTAAGCGAGCCTTAATTGGAGAGCACTAGGATATCACTCCACCATACACCCTCACTCCAGGAAGGTGCCGTACTCTGTTTTAAAGATATACTCATAAATAACGTAAGCTTTCGATACAGTTTTCGCACAACACACAACTCTATTTTTCAATTAACGACCAAACTAACATACTCTAAAAACTTTTACATACATACATACACTTCACGCTTGTGTCCCGGAAGGGAAGGCAGAGACTACAGATCTCCATTTGTCACGGTCCTGACATTGACCTTTCGAGTACTTTTCACGCCTCCTTCCACCAGAACATCACCAATCTGGTCGATGTATGTCCTTCTGGGGCGACCTCTACCCACTCGGCTCATTACAAAACCCATATAAATCTCTTTTGTCAATCACTTACATCCATTCTCTCCACATGCCCAAACTTTTTTAACACAAGCTAAATCAGTATCCAATAGATTTGTGCATCTCCTTTTTCTTATAGAGACTAGTTCACCCGGCAAACATTGTTCTGCTAATTTGCATTGATTTTTAGAATATACTTGAGAGCGTGGTATTTTCTACTTCCACCCATCTCTAGGGACTTACTAAAGGAGTGTAACTGATAGAAGTAATAAAATAAAATATACAGAACGTACATACATACATACACTTCACGCCTGTCTCCCAGATGGGTAGGCAGAGACTACAGATGACCATTTGTCACGGTCCTGACATACCCCTTTCGCTTCATCTACATTCATACATAAATGTTAAGTTAACAAAACCTTTTAAGCTGCATGTTTGAAAGAAAAGAAAAATAAATGGTTTTACCAGAGTAAACTCCCAACCCGTGTCTTGAGGCAACCCTGACATCTGGCAGTGGGTGCGGAGTGCGGCGCCGGTCAAGGAGGGGCGGAGTGTTGGAACTCCAATGTACTGAAGTCTCGGGCACTTGCTAAACGTTACCCGTTACGTAGAAAACAACACAAATGCTGTGGTTTGTTCTGAAACTAGTTGACCCGGAAAACGTTGTTTTATCAATGTACACAACAATGAGGCATTTTTATTTTTCTTAAATTAGTTTGTTAAGATGCTAAAAAGATGACGCTACGCTGTTCATTGTCGAACATCTGTAATCAAAATCAAATACACACATCAAAAGTGTCTAGGGATCAAGTACATTTTAGAAGATTGCAATCAAGAATATATTTTACAAAAACTGAATTCATTCATAATTTATTCAAAATGTGGTGATAAGTTATTGATACAGGCTTGGGGAATTACGATCGATTACGAATTGATCCCTAAACACTTTTGATGTGTGTATGTACACAGTGTTTACCTGATATTATTTATATTTATTCTTATAACTATGTTGTAAGGAACATTATTTCCTCAAACATATGGCCACCTTAACCACACCGCATAGCCCAAGGTTAACTGAAAGAGAATGCTTGGTAATATTAAGTTCGCCTTTGTACAATTTTAGTTTAATAAAGTTTTGAATAAATAAATATGTTTTACACACATAAATCTTCATCTAAAATGATTCTATCTATTAAAGAAAACGCATCAAAATCCTTTTCGTATTTATAAATAGATAAATACATAGGGATGTATGCTTAGATTTTTATAACTACGGACAGACAGCAGGATGCGGCTGTTTTTAATTGTTTAATTAATTAATTTCTTTAATTTTTGTTTAATTAAAACAGCCGCATCCCGATATTTTAATTTTATGAACTGCTTACCTAAAAATACATTTATTTTACCTGATTTCTTAATAATTGAACCATAGACTATCATTGGAAATAGGTTGCTAAAAAAATATTTAAAAAAACTCAATATTAAACGTACGTGCGTATGTACCTCAAGAAATCATTCAATAAAGCACCTATAAGTGCTTATGTCGTAATAATTTTATGAAAATACCATCTTTTTAATACGAGCCGCTCCAGTAAACATAAAGTCTCTTTATTACCGAATAAAAACACTGAATTTTCCACGGCAATGGGTTTTTGATTGAAACATAAAATTCAATAAAGCTCAGTCGTAATGTTGTATTACGAGGGTCAAATTTTCAATTCTTTGATCAATAGAAAAATACCTACATAAATGTACATAGGTACTGCTTGTAAACGAACTACGAGAAATGTATTAGATTCGTGTTTTTTTATTATTTCCCAGAATTGTTGCTATACTAAATGTTGTTCATTTTGTCGAGCATTGCAACGTTTCTAAAGCCATTGCTCGTGGTCCTTTTATTCTAGAAATACTTAACGATCCCTAAAAGAGATCTTTCTACCTCATGAAACTACCTTTATCTAATTCGATCTACATACATTTGAATTAATGAAAAAGAGCGTCTGTGGTCCAGTTGGTCGGACACTTGACTTGTAACCCGTTTACAAGTCAAGGTCTCGGGTTCGAGTCCGGCTACTGGACTTGTACCAATGGGACTCTTTTTCAGAGCCTATGTACGCAACGCAACGCTCGTACGGTGAAGGACAACATCGTGATGAAACCCGCACACCACAAGGTGTGTGAACCCTATAACGGCGATGGGCTCACCCCCTGTCACGTTGGGTTCAATACGCTTGGTGAACCGTGGGTACTTGCTTTAGCAAGTGCCTCTGCCTACCCCTCTTTGGGATTAAAGGCGTGAAGTGTATTTTTTTTTTGTTGTGAAAAAGCAAAAAAATGCACAAGAAGACGCTATCGCTCATAGCGATTTCTTCCATGTAACCTAATTTAAACATTAAAGGAGCTTAACAGGTAGAGAAATGTTGCTGGATCATATCGATAACGTCACCAACGTACTAAAAAATTGGTCCATTAAAGTAACCATAGTCATAATAAGTATGTATTTTTCTAACATCATGGCGAGAAGAACTGACACTATACTGTCGGAACCTGTTTTTCTCAGTCAATAGGTATCAATATGTTAACCCTTAATCACAAGGTTAGGTGTGTTTCTGATGGATTTTGGACTCTATTGACGTTTGCAAACCGATTCCATCACATAAATCCGGGTGATGTTTATCATAAAATCTACCTTTTATGTACAATGTGAAATTATTGTTCACTGTTTGTATAGGTACATATGTGTCCTGTAGTGTTACATACCTTATTTGATTATTCTCTGATAACATCTCTGAAATCTTTAAATAATTCCAGTGAAGATATTCAATAAGTTTCAAAGTATGTGTTGGTCAAGTGGCAATATACTAGCCGTTGCTCGATTAAGGGTTAACCAAGAACGCTCTGGTTCTGGATCGTATAACCTCAGTGCGCTGGAACTGCGGTCGTGTCGACACATTACCGTCGCTGGGGGTCATGGTTCGGCACGGTGCAGTGAACACACCCTCTTAACCTCAATGTATGTAAGGTACAGTCCGCGTGGAGTACAAGATTCCTACATTCGAAGTATTTTCATATAAGAAAACACATTATAACTTCTCATTAGGCTTGAAATTATCATTAAAAAATGCTAGAGAGTAGGTTACCTGGATAAAATATATAATATATAAATAGAAATTATCCTCAGACCATCGCAGCAGTTCTAGCAAGTGCGTCAAGAAAGACACGACACAGAACAAATACGCGCTGTTATTGACTGCTATGTCACACATCGTGCGTGACACTTACCTTGTTTCAACCAATCGCACTGTCTGGTATGTCTTGTCATAACTTTCTTGGAGCGCTTTGCTAGGAGGGTAGATTTGTCTAGAGTTT
>SJJU01018242.1:0-17531 GCA_012932125.1 Conopomorpha cramerella
TCTCAAGGTACTGAGATAAATGTTTCAAGAAAACTTACATTGGTCTTCCTCTTAGAGTCCTTAGCTCGTCCAGGTAGCAGATACAACTTGACATATGGGTCAGGCACGTTGGTGGGGTCCTTCAGTGGAATATTCCTGTGCATAGTGTATTGCTTATGGACTAATAGTAAATTAAATAGGTAAACAAACATAGTGAGAAAATGCGTTTGCTTGAGAGAAATCCGTTTATGAAAAGTTGATAGTTGCGCGAAGTACTCACTAGAGGCGCTGCTTATCCGTATATTCGATACATTTCAACGATTATGGACTTTAATGCATATTTTTTTCTTAACGTAGGTAATAATAGCTAATAAGAGTCTTAACTCGGTCTTTTCACTTCTCGGTATCTCTATTTCACCACAAAACTGTCACAATAGAATTTCATAAACCGTGCCACTGAATTCTAGCAAATGAAATAGTTAGTTCTTTGAAATTAATATTAAACTTATGTGACAAACTTACATAATTTTATGAACGACGACATAAAGGTGTTGGTTTGGCATGCTGTAGCGGATTGACAGTAAGATTCGGCCCAGACCTGCCTCACCTGCTGATCTGTAATACACAATAAAATAATGTAACGTGAATAGTCTTCTGTACCCTTTTAGACAATAAATATTTGCTCACCCTCACTTTGGATATACAATACGCTTGGTGAACCGTAAGGCTTGGCAAGGCGTGAAGTGTATTTCTATTTTACTATTAAATTAATTAATCCATTAGAATACACTTGACATTCTGTGATTTCTTTTTCTGTCCCACACATTCAGTAAGAAGGATAGAAGCAGTAGCGTCAAGTATATTCCAAAAGATAAATAAGTGCACCTGTGCAGCCTTGTCTTGAACTATGGATAATTGATACAAGGTAATAACATACACCTCGTCTATGAGACTCTAGCGCGTTTTAATAACTTACGTGGTTATGGACGAATTTCTGTGGATGAGTTTTGGGGAGTCCGACGGTGCCGGTGATTCTTGTGGCACATCTGTAAAAAACAATACATATCCAATAAACATTTTGAACATTTGAAACATACCACCAAACACAACAAAAAAGAAGAAAAAATTTAATTTATGTTTGGTGAAATATCTATAAGAATAAAGATGCCCTATTACTGGACGAAATTTCAACAATTCTTTCACCATTAGAATGCTACGTTATCCCTAGGTAATTTAGTTTGTATTTTACATCGAAATCCCCATGGGAACGGAATAAACCACCACGGTACACAGCTAGTATTTTCTTTCTTTTTTATTTAGTTTGGTATTTTCTCAAAAGATGACGCCACGGTGTTCTATGTCCATCAATCAATAGGGAAGAAAACGCGAAGCTGAATGCAGATGGCGCTTTGTAAGTTTGACCCATATGGACCAATGACAGTGAGGCATTCTGTCACATGAACTAGTAGTGACAATCGATCGTCCCATGAAAGGGAAATAAGACCAGATAAATCAAGGGGAACTTTAAAGAATCGTAGGCGCGATTAGTAAGTACTGGCTGAAGTTCGATTTTATGGCAATAGCGTTATTGAGCAAGCAAAAAAAATGAATATTCTATTATACTATATTATAATAAGAAGTCTTTGACATTATCAGTCAGTCAAAATGTTGATATTAAAAACGGAAAAATGTTTGTTTATCTTTACAATTGACGTCCGTTACCGTCTATTGAAAAACACCGAAAATGTTGGTTATATCTGCGAGGATACCAGTGGTTTTTTACTTTTCTACATGAAAATGTCAGTTTACGGAAATTGAAAGATGGGGCCAGGTTTTACGTACGTAAATAATTATAATTTTGTGTAACAATTCTTTGTCTTTAGGAATACATAAGAATAAAGATGATACGAGTTCAAAAGGGATTGAAGGAAGCATATTTTGAATGATTTTGAAGTCTGTTGATTGTAAAAATTGTTCATCAAATCGGAGAATCAGCTATTCTCCGATTTGATGAACATCTGACAATCGACACAACTCCTGGCCTCTGTCCTATGTCATAGAGGAAAATGAGTTTAAAAATGTCTCATTGCAATTGACGGCTCGCATTCCTCAACAATTCCATTATGCCGGTGGAAGCGCTTTTAAGGGTATTCAAAAACCAGGGGGCGATCACAATAGCAAAACCAGGTCGCAGTGATACTGGGCACAACAGAGCCCTGCAGAGCCACAAAAAAAAAGGGTATTCAAACAATCGACTGACCAACTTCCTTATTGACGAAATGTTCGAGTGGCGCGGAGCTCTGCGAGGAGTCGTCGGCGGTTTCTTCCAGGTTCTGCAGTTCCGGGCTCGGCGGGACTGCTGTTTGCGACACAATGTTATTATTGAGGGAGAAGGGAGCATCTGACATGAATCAAAATATGTCACCATGTATACAAAATACTACATTAATACGTATGTACGAGGCCAACCTCGTACCATGAGGCTTTAACCGCTAATATTAAGGTAGTGTTGTTTGGGCTATGTGACAATGACACTGTTGTACCTGTCCTCTGTCATACAGCGAGAATAATATTACTATAAGACCTCATGGTACGGGGCAGATCTCCACTTGTCACGGTTCTGACTCTTTAGTTTCAATCACATAAATTAATATAGTAATGAATATTAGGTCTAACACTTAATTCCATCGTCAGCAGGTGGAATGTGACGGTTAGTCCAGCGTAATCGCATCTGAAAGTAGAGATTAGCGTACCGTAATGTATTTTTGTAAGTATGCTAGTTATTAATAAATTACTGGACGGATTATTTAACCATTAGAATGCTATATTTTATTATTATCAGAGAGGTAAGACAACACGTCTTACCCAAGGATTTTATACAAAGTGTAAACGGACCCCGAGCAATGATCTTAGAAACCTTGTTGGACTCGTCAATATGAACAACTTTTACTATACCGTCAACACGCGGGAATGAAAAAAATAATTTCCTCTTCATACTAAATAAAGACATTTTTTTGCCTCGGGAGTTGACATTTTGTATGGAGATTTATATTTGTTTTTTAATTTTCTTGCATTGTCATTCCATTAGTAAACGTTGTTCATATTTACGAATCTGACAACGTTTCTAAGACCATTGCTAGGGGTTCTTTTACGCACAGTGTAATCAAACCACATAACTGTGTCCAAACATCGAAAAAACAACGAAAGCTGAGATGCTTATCTTTTGATTACTTTCGCGCTGTGAATCCCGGTATAAACATTTATCATACCAGTGATGTTGTTCTCTGGTCCTCGTGAGTCAATAGCATCAGAAGTGGACGTGGAGGTTGCGGCGGCGGCGGCGGCCGGGTTTGCTTGCTCGTTCACTTCGTTTTCCACTTCTTCGGCTTTCACTGCCTCTTTTAAGATCTGCGGAATGGTAAATTAAATGATAATAGTTCAACGGTCAACCCAAAAAAGGCGTCGATTGAAAATCCTGTATCTTATATGATGTACATGAGTAAAATCTTCGCGATACGCGACAGTACGAAACGATTACTCAACATATTTCAATTACTCAACGTCATCGGCCAATCACAGAACAGATGTTTTGCTTGTGTTGTCAAAATAAAACTAAGAATTTGTGTGTTCAAATATAACTTAAATTATAGTAAATAATCAGGGTAGCAGTGAAACTTGTGCTTGAAAATGAGGTGTACCTTAAGTTGCAAAGAGAGTATGATCTTGGAGTCCGGGCCCGACTTCTGCAGCATGACGGGCTGCGTGGTGAGCGTCAGCTGCGGCTGCTTCAGCAGCGCACTCACGTTGTAGCTGAGCTGGCCCAGCGCGTTGCCAGTCTTCTGGTCCAGGACCTGTCAAAATATCAGGAATTAAGTCCTCATGTATGGCAGTGAGGTGTAGTTGTTTCTTGATACACGCATTATTTCAACATGATACACAACAACACAGTTCTGGACGTCCACCATCACTCGATATAATTGTATGAGGAATTCGCACATACGACTATAATTCAACATTCGACGGATAACTGTCAGAGTAGCTTGGAATTTCTGAGCTCCCTCCATAGACCATTTAATTTAATTACATGGGAAACAGGTGCCTGACCTTGTCTGATATGATAACTGTCGGGAGCCAGAAAGCGAGAACGGAAAACAGGCTCATAAAAGTTATATAAACTATCCAAAATGGGGAAAATAACTTGAAAATTTTTTTTCGTTTCATCTTCTCACCTTAATCTCGAGTGTGTCGATCTCCGGGTTCTGCACGAGGAAGGAGTGTCCGATCTCGTAGACGGGGTCGTCGGTGCGCATCATGACGCCAGTCGTCTCAGTCTTCTTGCCCACAGTGATCGTCATGTACGGGTCGGGCCGCGACGCTGAGCGCGCGTTCTACAAGGAAAGGGCTTTGTAATTTTAAATTACACATTTATAACTAGGAATTATTTTCCTCTAGAATGACTGTGACATACCTGACGATATTATTTTATTATCTAAATCCATCCTGTTTCATGAGATAATAAATACCAGTTAGTATTGTATATATGCAGCACGACCTTCCGATCGCAACTTTCTCAGAGTATAACTTACTTACCGGTAATTTCTTACACGAGTCGACGTACACGGAGAGAACAGCGGAGCTGATGTCGCCAGTCTTGATTAGAACTGCTTCGTTAAGAGCCTGCAATTTTATTAACACGAATTTGATTGACTGTAATGTTCTTATTACTAATTTATAATGAGTTACATAAACTGGCGCATGACATGTTACAATTTACTTCTTTAATCGAAGCAACAACAGGGAGGCAGAAAGTACTTTTACGGCATCGGCGCTATTTTCATTTTAGGCTTTTGTAGCCAACAAGCAAAAAATTTTCTTTTGTAAATTCTATACCTAAAAATCAATATTATTATTTTTATAGGCATCGTATAGGGGACATCCTAGGGAGAACAAATACCTAAGTTTTAATTAGAATTTGGGTGTGACAATTGGGTGAAAAAACTCATTCAACGTAAAAATGATACATAATTGACTCACGTTGCTGAGATCAGATACATTTGAAGACAATCGGTGCCACGACAGTCGCAGGTGAACCTTTCCGTGCTTCGCTTGTTGCAGGGTTTGCCACTGAAAACATATGAAATTATTTAGGACTTTCATCATCAGCCCATATTTGTCCACTTCTGCACATATACCTATCGTACCATATCGCTCTCCCTTCAAGTTTATGAAATTCACCGAAACTGAAGTCACAAAATGTATTCGAGACATTACCTCGAATGCTGTAGGCAGCGACGGCATTAGCCGTGCCATGCTGGTACCCATACTGGATATCATCATACCCATTCTCACCAATGTCTTAAATTTCTCAATTGCGATTGGTGTTTTTCCTTCGGAATGGAAGGATGCACAAATTACTCCGTTACCTAAAATAAATAATCCTGCCAATATCAGTGATTATCGTCCAATTTCCATTCTCCCCTTTTTGTTCAAAATCCTCGAACGTCTCGTTCATCGGCAGTTAAGTTTATTCCTCACTTCTAATATTTTATTAAATTCATTCCAGTCTGGGTTTCGCCCTGGTCACAGTACTGTGACTGCCCTAATTAACATATCTGATGATATCCGACAAGGTATGGATGCTGGCCTGGTTACGGTGCTGTCCCTGCTTGACTTCAGTAATGCTTTCAATACTGTCGATTTCGACGTGTTACTGGCACTGCTGGCCACTCTCAATATTCCCCCGGAGGTGATTACCTGGTTCCATAGCTACTTGCTTAATCGCAGGCAGCGTATTAAAATTGAAGATTCTTTCTCGGATTGGTGTAATACGACTGCAGGTGTCCCACAGGGTGGAGTTTTATCTCCGCTCCTGTTTGCGATCTTCATCAATTCGATTTCTTCCAACATTTCTTCTTCTTACCATCTCTATGCAGACGATTTGCAGCTTTACACACAAGCTCCAATAGACAGCCTCTCGACAGCAATTGAGACGATCAATAGGGACCTTAAAAATGTAGCTGATTGGAGTAAATACCACGGCCTAAGGGTAAATCCTTCAAAGACCCAGGTCATTGTACTGGGTAGTCGTAGGCAGCTGGCTAAAATAGACTGGGTGAATATTACTCCTGTAGTATTTGGTGGTGCGAAAATACCATACAGTGAGTCAGTAAAAAACCTCGGGGTAATCTTCGACAGAACCTTGTCATGGGTGCCGCAAATAAATGAGGTGAGTAGAAGGATATTTGCTGCCTCTGGATCACTCCGGAGGCTGCGTAACTTTCTGCCAACTGCCACCAAAATTACTTTGGCTCAATCCCTGCTCCTCCCCATTTTAGATTACGCCGACACATGTTTCGTTGACCTTACTGAAGATCAACTTAACAAACTTGAGCGACTCCAAAATTACTGCATCCGCTTCATTTACGGCCTCCGTAAATACGACCATGTGTCTGAATATCGTGCCAAGCTCAAGTGGCTCCCCATTCGTCTGCGCCGGAATGCTCACGTCCTCTCTCTTCTATACACAATATTGTTCAATCCCACAGCACCTGATTATTTAAAACGTAGATTCCAATTCATTAGTTCATCTTCTTCCAGTAGTCGCTCTATGCGCTCCTGTCATTTCCTAACTCTTAAATGTCCCGAACACTCCCAACAATTCTTTCATAATTCGTTTACGGTAACTGCAATACGACTGTGGAATTCTCTCCCTCTTGAAATACGAAGTTTAAAAACAGCCGAGTCGTTCAAGAACAAACTTAAGGAATATCTTCTGAAGTCATCGGATTAGTTTGTGCTCATGGTTGTATGTATTATATTGGTATATAGTGCTAGTTTATATATTATGTACTATAAGGTTTATGTTACTATGTATTAGTATTGATTTATAATATGTGGTATATATTTATTACTAGGTTTAGGTATGATTGGGTATATATGTATATAAATATGTAGGTATATAACTATATGTATATAACTATATATACTATGTATTTTTATTATTTTACAATATTATTGACGTTATCGATCAGATAGCAACACTTGCCGGCCCCATTACTCTATCTGTTAAGCTCCTGTAATCTTTAAATTAGGTTACCTGGAAGAAATCGCTATGAGCGATAAGGTCGCCTTTTGCAATTTTTCCATTGTATTTTTATTTTTATATTTGTAATGTACAGTGTGCAATAAAGAGTATATTCATTCATTCATTCATTCATTCATTCATATACCTCTCCAATTGCACGCTGTTATGATCTGCTTTCGGCTTTTCGCATCCAGCTTTAGGACTTTAGTGGTCTTAAATATGGGACATGTGAAAAAAATAAACGCACGAACACTGTTGAGATTAAAAGAGTATGTACCTATACGAGTCACACCCTTATCTCACTAAGAACTAGGCCGAGGTACTACCGAGGCTACTGGGTCTACCGATAATAAGTTGCTCAGGGTCTACTGCTTGGGTGCCCCAAAAGCAGCAACGGACCGAACACCTTTCGTTATGCAGGATCTCTCACAATAATTTCTTTCAATGTAATCACTGTGTAAATTGTTTATTACATATCTTTGACACATTGTTTTTTGGTTTTAGAAAAGTTCTCATTCAAACAATGTGTACAGTTAAAGGAAGTTATAATCCTGCCGCACTAGAGCAACACATGTCGAGGTCGCGTGAGTTAGCCTAAAACAGAGTATAGTAGAGGGGATTTGAGAGTTTTACCCAACATGTGGGAAATAAACATAATGGCTACACAATAAGCAAATAAAAACTTACAGTGTCCAGTCGACCAGCTCGGACCACTTGCGATATTTCCATTGAACATCTAAATAAAAAAAAACAATTAGTATACAAATTGAACAAAACAGTCGCGGTTTGTCTTTAAGTTTCCCATTTTTGAACATACTACACTATGTGATATTGCAAAATATTTATGAAAGTAAAATATGCGCATTGTTTTATTTTGGGAAAATTATAGGCACTCGGATCAGACTTTTAATTCAGACTTTCTATTATTTAGTATAACAGTTATCTCTCACTGATATCACAATGGTGACGTTTTCTGTCCGATGGGCGATTTAACATTTGACGATGGTTACAAGTCAGATTTTATTTACAGCAAGATTTTAAAGCGAACTCAGACATTGCCCTGCCAAAATTTTGCTTAGAACTTATGGAATCCGACAAGATTCTAACAAAGTTAACTTTATAAAGCTTCAGCTAGTGGTTACATCGTGTCATCGTTGTCGTCCGAGATGATGATATATCAGTCTACCTTATGCGGTTTGGTCAAAAACATGGTAGTCCCTTTTTATTTTCAGCCAGTTCAGAAAAAAAGAGACCCACAAACATATTAGAACTCCAATAAGGGTTCAACATCGAGCCAAAAAACACCGTCGAGGTACTGATATTATCAACATCGCATTGCGAAAACGTCCATCGCTGGCACAAACGTTACATAGTAGAAGCAATGGACGATAAACATCATCATTGTGATACCAGGGAGCGATTGATGTGTAACAATCGAACTTAACAGACTTATGACTATATTAATTCATGACAATCAAGTTCCTGCAGAAGCAGTTATTGTATAGGACTGCTGTCAAAAACAATATCTTGAGAGCCCACTCACTATTGAGTGTCATTTATTAATACGGGCAATACTATCTAAGTATTATTGTGAGTAAGCATTGAGGCTGCAATAACGTATACAGTGCTAGTTAATGATAAGAGAGTGTTAATGTTAATTAAATACCCTCTTACACTATTTTTTCGGTGTATTTTACAGCGTACCAACGTACGTACGCACATACGTACGTACGTTTTAAAAAAGGAACTTTTATTATATTTAATTAATTATTCTTATACATCTTGATTTGTATAAACTGAACGTTAATTTGATAGGTACGTAGTTGCAATCCATTCAAAAGACATGTTATTTCAAAACCACTCTTAACTCGCACGATACAAGTTACCGCCTAAAAGAAAAATATGTACGTGTTATGGATTAGTTCTTAGTTGAATGTCTTGTGGAAATGTAATCAAGTTTTACAATGAGTTATAAAGCAATGTACAATAGAAACATTTGCGAAAGACACCGAATATCATATACCGAGTTGTTTTTCGTACTTAGTCAATTAGATATAGCGAGAGAGTACCTACATAATATGCTTAACTACATTGCCGCAGTTTCTGTTTTAGTATAGGTTTTTTACAGCATTAGTACCTATCTACTTTCGTAATAGTCTAAACGTACGTGAATTAAGTATAAATGATGCGCCAAAATATCGTAAAGAATGACACTAACAATTTTGTTATCCGAATATCACAATCTACACGAATTAAATGGAAACAGGACAGCAGTGCCAGGACTCCACAACTTTGTATAAAGATGTTATAGTAAAGGAAGTCCATGCTTATACAGCGGAAAGTATGAACGAGTACATAGTTTATTTACTCGGAAGTTTTATTTCGTGTGATACATACAACAATGTGTCGTGAGGTGCGAATATAGATACGTGGGAAGTACTTAAACGATACAAGTTTTCTATAATAATACTATACTGCCGTCATACGACGAAAAGGCGTAACTTATTTTTTTCATGGGAATATGTGTTTTATTAATTAGAATTAGTCTAGTAATAAGGTACATATTCCCATGAGAATAATGTAAAGTTACGTCCTTTCTTCGTATGAAGGCAGTATAGTGTACCGCAGACGGACCTTCCAAGTTTTTCGTCGGCGCCGGCGCGGTCCCAGTCGTACAGTCTGACTTGTAACAGCGCCGCTGAGCAGTTCACCACAAACTGTCACATGCGGTACAAGCACCACTTAACCATACATTTTTGTTGATAACGTATACTGCTATAGTTTCACCGAACGTAGTCACAGCGAGTTGCCAGAAGCATGTGTCGCTGTCTCTGTCGTTATTTATCGCTATGAACGGGACAGCAAAGTACCGAATTCACAACTGGCTTGGAGTACGCGCGTAGAAGGCAACGAGATAGGTCCTACTGCTGTTCGTCGACTCGCAGATATTCCAGTTACATACCGTGATAAAGTAGGTAATAAATATTTAGAAACGATACAGATGACGTTTACTGGTACAGAATTTGTTAAAAATCGTACAGTAAATACCTACATGACTACACGCGAGTACAACACAAAATGGCGGATTTTTCATGTCAAAGCTCAACAAACAGGAGCAGGCACACAACAAACTTAACAATCACACAAAAGCAATAATAAATCGAATGCGGTTGTCACATAACATCAGGCACAAAAATAAATACACTGTCGCATAATTTATACGGCAAAAAAGTAAATAACGATAATACTTTCTACCGATAACTAACGTCTGATCGCGGGGAGTAAGTGACAATGAAAAAAAAATCAAACATAACGAGGTATCCACACAACGATCAATTATAGGTATACCGATGATCCTCAAAAAAATATTGCCCAATCAATAAAAATTTCTAATATGACAGTACAGTATGAAGGGTATTTCATCGTAAATTAAAATAATTTGAGGGTCATGAGTGAACTATGTACGGTTGAACAGGTCGTGTGTGAGTGTCACGGTAAAGTCTAGACGGACCTGCCGAGGTAGTCATCGTTCTGAATGCCCATACCCGGGTCCCAGTCCCACAGCTCGCACTGCACCAACTGACTCTTGCGCGAACTTACTATAGCCTTGGAAGAAATAACATAGAAATGGAAAATTAACTCATTGACAGTGCATTTAATAAGTCACTGAAAAACAAAAAAAAGTACAGAAAAAAATACTTAGTTGAGGTACAGAATTACATAGAGAAAGACATAGAAATTGCAATTTTATACAGAAGTAGGTAATATCAATGTTAAGGTAAAGTTAGTACCGCATACATTACCCAATGACCACCATACAACAGCGACTACACCGCCACCTACATGTAACTTCCATACAAGACAAGATACTGTGCAATAATGCGTGCTTTACATTCGACCGCGTGAAACCCAATGCATATGCTATGGTAAACTATGTACTGATGGAAAAACAACTAATGTTGCTTCATGCTGTGTCTACAAGACACAAATGAAGTACGTACCTACTCTGTACTGCGTGTAAAAGGACCCCGAGCAATAGTCTTAGAAACGTTGTTTGGTTCGTCAAATACCAATTTTTGCCTCGGGAAATGAAATTTTGTACGGGGATTAATTTTTTTTTAACTTCAAGTTGTTCATATTGACCTAAGACCATTGCTAGGGGTCCTTTTACATGCTGTATATTTTGCATTGTACATCGTAATTACTTCATTTGCGTTGCCTTTAGTGCAAAAGCTACTTATACTAATATCGATACTGAAAATAAGATACGCAAAAATACGTTGAATATTCCCCGCCACCAGATTGCCCGACCACGACAAAGTCCAGAAAAAATAATGATAATAGAACCTAAAATCAGTACCGGACAACAATTTAATAATTAAAGCCCGATCGACGTTTGGATCCAAGGTATTTATTGTATGGCAGTTTTAAACTAGCCAGCGACTTAGCTCGGTTATCGCGTAAACGCTGGGTAACACAAATTACAGAATTGGTTAAACAAAACAAAAATCTAACAAGAACAAAAAGATGCTATGAGCTAGTGAAGCACGACAGCAGACCTTTGACGCACGGAGTAGAGGGAGAGAAAGGTAAAAAAGGGTAGAAATGAAATGACAACAATTTCTATAAAAAGATGAGGTCTCTCCTTAGTGTGTTGCCACTTCAGAAATTCAAGACTTTCTTGCCAAATGGTATTTATGCGGCGTAGAAATAAAAATAATTTATTTAACGTCAAACACTTTCATGGTCGGGTACTGATTATATAGGTCAAATTAAAATTATATTATAATAGATTATTTGCCGTAGTCGGGTATTGCATAACCTGATTTTTACCTTCCAAGTTTGTCGTCTTCGTTGCCCTCATCCTTGTCGAATAAGTCGATCTCGATCGTTTGTCCCAACGATTGCATTATACGCGCCTGGTATGAGTAAATAAAAACAAACAAAATCACGTCACCAAAAAACCAATTAGTCGTAAAAATATATCAGTCATAAAAGAAATATTGTTGGTGTCGGTTAATAATCAAAATACTGTTTTTATTAGTAGTCTGTACCTACTCCTCCTTTTTATCATATTTACGGTGGCAACCCCAGAAATTAATTCAAAATAAAAAGAACTCATGAAGCATTTGGCGAAAGTTTGAAGTGTGTATGTGTAAGAAATAGTAGGTATTTTGTATATTAGGATTTGAAGTAGTATTCAATCGTTTCATGTCAAAACATGGAAAATTCCCAGAGGTTCACAGATACTTTCATGTTTTCGCACTGAGAATTGAAGCAATACCATATCGCGAAGGTTTCGATAAATGAGAAATACAATAATTAAAACACAATGTCATTCCATTCAAAATCTTTTAAACACTAAGATGAAATAATTAAAAATGAAGACAATGGGTATTATCAAAACCTTCTGATAACAAATGCCTTAAAAAATGTAGTGGTACAAATCGCATGGCGGGCACTACATGCTCATACAATCGTATAATATAAAGTGTGTATAAGTATTCTATGCTACAATGTATTGTGACTAGGGTGACTATACTTTCACTATACAATTCAAATGTTCTAAACAACGTTTTTATATATTACAATGTTATGTACTATGTCTATTATGTTTATTACAATTGTATAGTGTTGTCTCAATAGTGTGATGTTCATGTACTGAAGCAAACATAATTCCTAGTGATTTGTACTATGCAAAGCCCTTCAGCGTCTTCTCGTATCGTGTACAAGTAACAGTCCAAAATGCTGTATAACATACCGTTTTTAAAACACAGGTGAACATCTGCTGGTTTATTTCACGAGGCTTACCATCAAATGCATGTATTCATCAAGCAACATTCCGTATAATATATACTTAGTGTGACCCAGTAACAAAACCTAAACGTTGTTATAAACAAAACAAAAAGTAATCCACTAAACCGTTTAACATTGACTAGGTGGTCCCTCATACAAATGTTCTATACAAAATACTAAACAAACATCTGTTACGGTACGTTTCCACAGGCGAAACACGCAAAAAAAAACATGTTTGACATGGGTCTAGTGATCTGGTTAGTTGTTCGTTACAGTAAGTAACTTACTTAAGTCCTATGGTACCCCAGTGGTACAAAGGGACTTTACAAGATGGCGCCACGTGTTCGTTAAATACGACGTAACCAGCGTACACGGATATGACTGTGTCAAACAAGTTTTCTTGTAAATGTTTGACAGGTGGAAACGTAGGGCGAGACGGCCATAACCTATGTATGTATTGTAAATCTGATAATTGTGCTAAAGTTACGGACACTATACACATGTAGAGCCAATCCCCAGAATGTGCACTCACCTCGCACCAGAAGTCCCAGCGCGGGTTGACGTCATTGTCGATGTGCTTCGTCTTCCACGTCTGCGCACCGACTGTGATCACGGCGTATGGGTCCGACTTACCCTTACCTGTACGAGGAAGCGCGTTATTGGCTTGATTGCCATGCCTACGCTTTACTTACATTACTTTAGATTTTTCATTAACCTTTTAACCGACAAATTATACATTTTGTTTTCGTGATTTTGAATTCTGCTCTGAATACCATAGAGTTCAATATACTCTCTCTAGAGTCTGGTATATAAGACATTGGCGGTTAAAAGGCTAATTAACGACGCTCTTTACTAAGTGCTATTTTATATGTGAAAGATATAAGAAATAAACGCAGTGAGTGTATAGCACAATAAAAATACGTATGTGTAATAATAATTATAGGTAAACCGCTTAGTGAGGAAAAGTCATGAACTAATGGCGCCAGTGTAGCTTGACTCAAAATTAATTGCAAAAAAGCACGATTATATAGCTAATCGTTTGTCTCTACAAATTAATTTGATAGACCGCCTCACTAATTGCTATGCTTGACCCATATGAATATAATTGGTTCATATGAGCCAAGCATACGCAGCGCCATCTGCATTCATCTTCGCATTTTGTTGCCTATTAGGTCCTCGGTTGGGAAGGGTATAGGGGCTCTCACGAGAGCAAGCATCCGGAGAGGTGTGGGCGATTCACTCTTGCCAAGACTCTCTCTCACTTTACGTCTAGCCACCTACCTAGCATCGATATATCCTTCTTCATGAGATTCTGTGCTTGTACGAGGTGAATACGCAGAACTCCCTGTAATTAAAATTTAAAAGAGTTGTAAATAATGTAATTTTGAGAAAAGTGACACTTTCTTTTTGAGCCGAAGGAGTGCATCCTCATATGTATTACTGTGTATTAAGCTTAAGTATATTTATGTAAATATTTTGCTGTTGCATTAGTATGACATTCAAAGTAAATATAAATTAAGTAGTTAAATATTTTTCTATCCCATAAAGATACAACTATTTATGTCTCCCCATATGGAGTCACAGGTACTAGTGATGAACTTAACACTTGGCAAGAGAAAGAAGAAATGAGATTATATTTTTTGATGAGTAGGTAATCAATTTCCTAGTGACCTCTGGCTCAGGCATGCGGAGGTCGACGGTGGGCACGTCGTCGCTGAGCTTGATGGGCAGCTTGTTGGGTAGGACCATCATGCGCGACACCTGCTCCACTATACACCGTCGTAGGATGTCGCTGAGAATACACATTCAGATATATAAACTCAGGTTCCTATTGTTCAGTGGACAGAAATTATGGTGACAAGTTCCAGGTAACCTCTACCTTAACAATTATTAAATGTAAGTGATAATAAATAAAAGGTGATATGTAACTAGTGGTTAGCCAATCGCTCAATAATCTCATTCGAAGACCTATTCAGTATTCAACGTAATACAGTTGAGCATCATAAAAAGCACATCTCCTTGAGTTACTTCTTAATTTACACTTTTTATAACTTTAAAGTAAAAAGAACTGACTGCAACCAGTAAAGTATTAGGACCTTTGTGGTTTTCTCATTAATGCCATTGTCAGAACTGAACCAAATTCAAATGGGACCGTGATACGGAAAGCACTAGCTTTCAAATAATAATTGAATGATCAAAAGTCTCTTTTACCTAAGTCCAGGTATGTCAAGCACATCGGCGACGCCGACCAGGTTGAAGTCGATGGAGGGGTTGTTGAGGAAGAACACCTGGAGCCCGCCCACCAGCGGGATAGTGCTGATCAGCGGCTTCATTACAACACGCACCATGCCGTGGATCTGCACAGGTAAATATTATTTAAACTTATTATAAAAATGTAAATTAACGTTATTAGAACACTAGAAGGCATACAGGTGACTAGCTCGCAAGTTTGATGCGCGGCTACAAAGCCTTGAGCATCGCTGCATGGTTGCAAGACTATCTGTCTTCTGTCGGGTGCATGTTGGAGAAAAATGTGCTATGGAGTTGCTGAGCCTAATACCCCCATCGCGCCATAGAACAACCAGAAGAACGATAAAACGCCATCCATACCAGGTGGAAATTCCCTTTACGCGAACTAAACGGTTTGCGTCTACTTTTACAAAATCAATGTTTTCGTGGACTCGGAAACTCGTTACTCGCAAAATTTAGCTCTTCATTGCAAATTAATGCGTGGATTTTTCGTTATCACTTCGACGGACGGGATGTGCCTCACATACCGTTCGGGGGATAAAAACTGAATATCAAAATGTCATCATTCTAATTATAAACGTCCTTTACGTGCGTCATACCTACAAAACTTAATACTTAATGTGTTCGGACGTAATACATGATCGAGAAATACCTTTTTAGCAAAAGTCTACTGTTTCTGTAAACCCAACGCCATTTCAGCAAGTGCCAATACCCGAGATGAAAAAAATAGTTCGACTTATATTGGGATACAAACTCGCTAAGCTGATTGTACTTTTTGTATAAAAATGTGGATTTATTTTGTTCCGGATCATTACCACCTTCTCCACCTCTGAAATGGACTCTTCTACTCTCGTGTAGGGTCTAACGAAACAGCTTCAGCTTAAAAAGGTATTTCTGGATCATATTGTATTAAGTCCGAACCGATAAAGTATTAATTTTAAATTTAATTACTACTTTAATTACTACTTTATTTAAAAATAAACAGTAGGCTTCAAGAGTATTTCCGAACCATCTACCATCTATCATATCATTTCTATTGACACAATAATTTCCCTATCAAGGGCGAACTACTTAAGAGTAATCCCACAACGTTATCGAGCTGATACGAGGTGTTTAGAACTTGTTTTAAGTGGTTGTTGATACTAAAACAAAGTGATAAGATACATAAGTAGGCAGAGATAGATGTAATGCAAAAATATTTTACATGACTTTATGATTGTTGGTTTTTTGTTTATAATTTACTAGCGGCGCTCCCCAGCGTCGCACCCATGTAATACTGAACATCGCATTATCTATGTCTAAAATAATTCTCAGCGTTATAGAACATATAATAGATGTATAATTTGTTTTAATGAAACGCGCACAGAGCATATAACTCAATATTGTTCACCGGGTGCGAATTTAATCAAAGACAAGCTCGAGCTTACTTTTGTTATTTTACTCGACGTTTCGACGCGGCCACTCGTGACCACGACGTATGCAACTGCGTTGAAATGTCGAGTAAAATAAAAGCTCGAGCTTGTCTTTGATTATATTCGCGCCTATATACCCGGTGAACAATATTGACTTATATAAACATAGTCTTCAATCATTCTATATATAAAAATAAACCCCACCAAAAATCGTCGCGTATTTTTAAAGATCTAAACGTACACAGGGACAGACAGCGGGAGGCGAGGCCTTGAAATGCAACTATTAACTTGATTTAAAAATTTTGATAAAAGTTATTTCATTGCACTGTCATAAGGTAATTACGTTTTGTCTCGCTCGTGGCATACACATTAGAAGAAAAATAAACTAGTTACCTGAAGATCTTTAATGCCAGCGCGGAAACCTTGCAGTACGAACGAAATATCGCAGTCACCCGCATAGCTGGAAAGAAAAATCAGCACATATACTAGGTATTCTACTAACATTATAAACGCGAAAGTTTGTTTTCAAGGATGGATATTTAACTAATCTTAACTCAACAATAATTCAGCCTATGCATCGATATGACACATAGCCTATGTTTATATATCGAAATTGCCATGGGAATGGGATAAACTACACGTAACATCGCAGAGCATAATGGTGTGGAAAGATCATTAATTACCGCCGGAGCGATGCAACTACCAGAGTGTAATAGACTTAGCAGTGGCGTTGTTCTCACGACATAGGGTAACGAACGTCCTGTGTTTTGTGGGTGAGTAGATAGGTGTTTCGTAACGACGAGTTACCTATACAGAGGTGTCAATCCTTGGGGATTACTACCTACCTTGTCGTAAAAGCCAGTGCACGCCACTGAGACTTAGGCCCCTGATGTGTGTGTTAAATAACAAAAACGGTTGGCGGTGGCGGTTAAAATGTTAATGGTGGCCGCCTATAATTACGGAAATCCTTCAAGTAGTTTTTGACTTTACTCGTAACAAACACACATGTA
>SJJU01018248.1:0-13313 GCA_012932125.1 Conopomorpha cramerella
ATATCTTGGCGTTTCAATGTATGGAAGATATCAGCGCAAGAATAGCTGAAATCTACTCTTGATCACAATGATTTCTTTATCATGAATGATTTTGATGATGTTGATGCAGTACGTATGTTGTTATAGAGGTTAGTGATGATGATCACATCCAGCATAAACAGGCGCGATTGGGTAACCCACAAAATGCCTTCGGGTTAAAGTCAAACACCAATAAAGAGATTTCCTTAATATAAAACCCCACAAAAGAGCCAGTACGAAGACGAACTATGAATTAATTAATTAATGAACACTTTATTGCATACTAAGATATTACATAATATATGTATATGGACACTAATGACAATGGTAAGTTACAAAAGGCGATCTTAACGCTGAAAGCGATTTCTTCCAGGTTCCCTGTTTCGTGCACATCAAAGATACATGGAAATAAAATGGCACAGACGTCAAGTAAGGAGATGAAAGCAAAAAAAATGTATTGTTTTATATAAAATACAAAAAAGTCGCAACACTTTCCATCCCCACGATCATGGCAGATAGATTTTTTTTTAATTCCTTGTCACTAACCATAAGAAGTCCACATTCTTATATAAATGTATGATTCTATGGACATTGGCACAACAACGCAATCGATTGGGAAAGGGCCTTTCTCATGGGGAAAAGAAATGATACGATATAATCTGCCCAGAGAGTGAGAGTCTGTGTGAGTGAGTCTGTTGAGAGAGTCCCGAACCCATATTCTTGCACATTTTTTATATTTCGTTATTACGTATTTTGGCCTTGCATTTCTTATTACAAGAATGACCATTAAATCGCCGATATTTACGGGTAACATTATATTTTATAGCTGACCATAAAATCTTCTTTGATTGAAAAAACAATGATGGAGTAAATCGATGACACGCGTTGGTTCCGTAGCAAATTGACAATTACGCAAAAACATATTGTAAATAAATTTCTCCGTAACGTCTCTATCACTCAGGATGTCACATTATATTATTGTGCTATTTCTAGGTAAGGTAATTGAAATAATTATACTAACTAAACAAAATTAAAGTAAAGAGTGTCTGTGGTCAAGTTGGTCGGATACTTGACTTACATTTGATTTGAGTTCGGCTTCTGGACGTGTACCAATGGGACACTCTATTTCAGAGCCTATGTACGCAATGGAAAGCTTGTACGGTAAAGAACAATATCGTGATGAAACCCGCACACAACAAGGTGTGTGAACCCTATATCGGCGATAGGCTCACCTCCTGGCACGTTCTGTAAAATACGTTTGATGAACCGTGGGCAAGTGCCTAGCAAGTGCCTCTACTGTTCCTACCCCGCTTTCAGATTAAAAGGCAGTGTATTTTTTTAACGAATACACTTATTGAAACATATTTCATTAACTAATCGATGCCTCGCGGTTTCATTTACGTTCAACCCGCATTACGGACCCTCGATTCTCATTTCTTCCACTTCAAACTTCAAAAAGACTCCACTCACATGTTTCCAAACTAAATCGGGCAAGTTGTATTTGACAAACACTTGCTAATTACTCTTGAGCCTACGCATGTGTAGCTCAACAACTGGATCATGAAGTATTATGACTTGCCGGAGTCTGTGTGTCCTGCGCAGTACAGTCTGCAGGTCTTCAAGTCGCGGGTGAATAGGTACCTATACCTAATGAACAAGTGTGATCCATCGTAGACCAGATCGCTGCTTAACATCAATCAGGGTGGTGGTTCATTGTGTTATAAAAACAATTATACTCTGGCCGGGGGAATTTCTGTGTCATTGCTTCTATATTTAAAAAGCGGAAGAGAATGAAGTAACGATATTTTGTTAGTAGGTACTTATACCTCGTCGACATTAAAAAGAACGGCGTAAAGTGTATTTTTGGCTATATTTTCAGTTTGTGCTTCGGGAGCCTATCAGGAGTCAGTCTATAAGGAGTCACCAGAGGGTGGTCTGATCGCCAGAGCTTCCTTTAATTTGTACAAGGTTTGTTTCAGAGATCCTAATATCTTGTAATTGTGTTTGTAGACTAAATAAATCAAACATTTACTCGTAATGCAACACTTCTTAACCAATAGGAATGTCGACAATGATAAGGTTTACCCTTAATAAAAAATACGGAATAGTACGTAACCAGCGCTGATTGGTAAAATTATAGAAATTCTGTCGGCGCTCGTAGTCGGAGTTGTTCCAGAAACCAGGTCTGGATTCCAATCAGCGCTGGTTACGTACTATTCCGTATTATTATACTCTATTGGAGACCGCGTCTCGGCAAACGGAGTGTAGGACGCCCTGGACTGATGATATGCACAAGATGGCTGGAAGAAATTGGATGCCAGAGAAGCCGAAAACAGATCACAGTGGCGAGCATTTAGAGAGGCCTATGTCCAGCAGTGGACAAATATGTGCTGATAATGATGATGACGTTCCTCTTTGTATGCCACAAAAACAATGGTGAAATATTATACACACCACACCCAGATTGCTAATCGCTGGCATACAGCTCGAAGAACATTTGAAGCCTGTTAACGACTGAAGACGCGACGAGGACCCGACGCGAAGTCTCCGTAATGTGGTCGTCATGCCCCAGAAGAGGGAGAGTTGGCAACAAAACAGGGACGGATAAAGATAATTTGTATGGAGTCAAGAAAACGTGTGCGTTGAAAAGAGGCAAAAACAAGTAGATGCGCACGTCTCCAGAGAATGGCCCGTACGCCGAGAGGCAGGTAGGGCTTGGGTGGTGGTGGGATTATCCCTGTATATAACACACCACACCTACAGTTATAACTTTTTACTCATAGACTTCATCGCTGCTTAACATCAGGCAAGATTATGGTCAAACGATTGCTCATAGAGCATTACAAATTATCCTCAATTATGATCTTACCTAATCCAGGGTGATCTGCCGGAATAGTACACATACTTATGATTTTTTAATGCTTAGAATTCATTTTATTTCAGGCTCTAGCCGATGACTCGTCGAAAGTCAAAAAGAGCATCCTCACGTCACCATTGAGCATCTACATGCTGGTGTCACTATACTCAGTTGGGGCTGACCATCCACTCATTGACCAGATCATCTCGGCATTGGGTGGACCTGATTTTGCTACTGTAAGTTCTGTGCTGGTCTGAAAAATATGTTTTCTTCTCTACTCTTAAAGAACGTCCTAACCTAAGGAATAGTGAGGTCCAAATGGAGAGTATTGGTTAATGGACTCAATCAGAGTCAATCAAAGTAGAAAGTTTGAAATTAGTACATTTTCTAATATGTTTAATGCAATTTTGAAACCTTAACTAGGGTTTCGGTGCGACCATGCTGCAAATGATTCTGCACAACACCACCGTCGTATTTCGTAGATCTAGTTGGTAGAGTATTCAAAACAGTGATAAACAGATAGTACAAAATACTGGATATTTTTAACTGTCTAAAGATATTAGAAAAACATTCATTGTCGTGGCTTGCTGTTTCCGAAGATCAAAGCAATACGAAAGATATGATGTTTATTCATTAAGTAGTTAAAACGTAAATTGTATATCTTTTATTCAAAATAGATATCTGCTCGTGTAAACTGCAGGGCTATTTTAGCAAGCAGATTGTGAATGGACACCACAATCTCCAATATAATTTGCAAATCAAATATCCTAAGAAATAGGTAACAAGCCCACCGTCACCCAAGCCCTACCTGCCTCTCGGCGTACAGGCCATTCTCTGGAGACGTGCGCGTCTACATACCTTCGCCTCTTTTCAACGCACACGCACACTCCATACAAATTAGCTTTATCCATCTCTGTTTTGTTGCCAACGCCTACTACGTAATACATTGTTTGTTCTTCTCCAATCCAGGTATTTAAAGCTTATGGAAAACTGAGCCGTCGTTTCTACAACCGGGGTAAAATCGGCGAGGTGGCCATAGCGAATCGGGTGTACATGCGTGAAGGTCTCGAGCCGACAACTACATTCCAGAAGGCTTGTGCCTCGTACCTCGTGAGGATGGTACCTATTGACTTCGGCCAGCGTACCATGGCAGCTGAAACCATGAATAGATGGGTGAGTACCTGTTCAAACTTCTAGGGACTCATGCAACCTTGCGAGCTCTGGAAGACATGATAAATCACGCGCTGTGAATAGTTGTAACGATCGAAATCGCATGTAATAAATGAATGAATTAACACTTTATTATATACTCAGGTATTACATATACCTATACGGTTACAAAAGGCGATCTCCAGGTTACCTGTTTCGTTAACATGAAAGACACATGGAAATAAAATGGCAGGTACAAAATAGCTGTGATATAATAGGTGGCCGGTGACGCGTCAGTATTGAAGATTCTCATCTGAGTTCTCCGAGTTTTTAATTATTAATACGCTTCGCGCCTTTTAATCCCAAAGCGGGGTAGGCAGAGGCACTTGCTAAGCAATGCCCACGGTTCACCAAGCGTATTTAACCCAACATGACAGGGTGTACGGGTTGTACCCTTGTGGTGTACGGGTTTCATCACGATATTGTCCTTCAGCGTACGAACGTTGCGTTGCGTACATAAGTTCTGAAAAAGAGTCCCATTGGTACACGTCCAGTAGTCGGACTCGAACCCGTAACCCCCCGGTTGCAAGTCAAGTATCCGACCAACTGGACCACAAACGCTCATACATATATGGATACTAATGACAATAGTAAGGTTATAAAAGACGAAGTTATCGCTAAAAGCGATTTCTTCCATTCCCTTTTTGTTAGAAAGAAGATATTAAAAAAAATATCCCATCATATGGAAGTCAGGGTTTGATGATGGCAGACCCTTAAAAATAGTAGGCACGGGCGACTTGTACTGGTCTGTTCTTTTTCCATTAAAATTATAAATCAAGTGTCCAGAAAAGTGTTAACCACAATAATTGGATGCAATCACCAAAGCTAGGTGCGCTACGAGCGCTTCCGTAGCAAGTCCACTTAGACTTAGGCATATTAGTTAATTAGACAATTATTAGTTAGTTCATTATCATTATTTGCTCTTTAAAAAATATTTTATTTCCAGGCCAATACCCAGACCAGAGGAAAAATATCGAATGTAATTGACAAAAATATGCTAAGTGATACAACACTTATCATTCTCCTAAACGCAGTCTACTTTAAGGTAAAAATACTTTTCACGGTACAGTTTAATACTACATTGACACTGGTGCAATCGGTGGCAACCGGCATGGACTAGTGGTCAGAACATCATGCCTCTAGTACAACTGCTGAGGGTTCGATCACCGCTGCAGACAATGCTTTAGTACATTTGTTGGGTGCATCCAAACACAACTGCCAGGTGTTTGGAGACACTGCTCTTCTGAGGTTAATTGAACAATTACTAATAGTGCAGTTTAACTACAACAATAAAACAATTTTGCGTATTCCTTTTTACTGTGTGTATTTAATTCAGCAGAAGGTTCTTATTAAAGAAAAAGATAAAATGGGAAACTATACTAATTCTAAATTAATATTCATATTTAATACAGGTGACGTCTTTATTAATTTAGTTTGTTAGAATTACAAAAAAAAATTGAATAAATACTTGATAGCATGATTGAAATGAATAAATTCTTTTTTTCCTTCCTTTATCTTGAATCAAACAAGGTCCAATGTCCATTCTTAGCTTTCTTCATCGAGAAAGGAAAGTCTTACTATCGCTTTGATAAAACTGAGACTGCACGTTTTTTTATTTATTTTCTCAGGGATCATGGCTGAAGAAGTTTGACTACGGCCAAACGGAACCTCTCCCTTTCAGGATTGATTCTACAAAATCAGTGGATAGGCCCATTATGAAGATGCAAAAGGATTTGTTGCACATGGAACTAACGCATTTAGACGCTAAAGTAAGCAATTTATATTAGTGATCTCTTTATTGAATCTTTCAAAAAAATTTGAATTCATATTTACTAATATTTTCTCTCTGTGGGAAGAACTCCGGGACTCGTTCCTTGTGCCAGATTCCTGAACACATTTTTTAATTTAACGTAATTTTTTGTTAATGTAACGTGATGGATTACTTCTGTATAGCCAAGGTCGTAAATGTTGGAACTAACTAATGTTCAGAAATATTGACACTTTGAAATGGATCGGATCTCTGTAAATGAAACGAAAAAATCCCTAATTTTATTATATTATACTTTACGTACCTAATATTTTTCATACCTATCAGTTATACACTTAATTCAGTAGATCTATTGCATGTCATGGTATGATTAGATGTTACAATATTTAATTGACCCATGTAATTAAACACTTTCGATTTTAGTCAGAAAATTTTAAACTCGCTCACGGTAATTGTGCTAAGGGTATACCCCTTTTTCCTACCACCCCAACTCGTTCATAAAACAAGCACAGAGTCAAGATAAATATCAAGATTCTACTGTACTGTACAGAGCACCTTCCATACACATCGTGCCTGCGTGCTTCGTGCCTGCCTCATATATTTCTAGGCACTAATGAGTAGTCAGTTCGACTGACTCCGACCCACATCACGTGCCTTATTGCTCGCGACAGAACAAGGCATTGCCTTCTGAATACACACTACTTACACTACTTCTGAAAACCAAAAATATAACCAACTCGTTCCCATTTCTCAGGTATTAGACCTGCCTTATGAAGACGAAGCTTACCATATGGTTGTCATCCTTCCCAACAAAGTCGGTGGTCTCTCCAAGCTGATAGATGACCTGGACGACCAGAGGTCGTGGTACAGTACGCTGCTTTTCGACGGTCACGTGGGCGAGGTTGATCTCTGGCTACCCTCATTTCAAATCGTCAATGATATTGACTTTAATTCAACTTTTTATAAAGTAAGTGGAACGATCACATTTTAATCCTAAAGTGGGATGAACAGAAGCAAATGCTCACCAAATTATTTAACCCTATAACGTAATAGGTGGGGAGCCATTACTTGTATGAGCATATTAGGATTTCAAACATATTTATTATGGTATGCCGATTTCATCACGTTTTCCTTTACCTTAAGAATATTAGCCTACGAAGACGTTGGTACATAGGTAGTAGCTGAATAGCTAGACTCGAACCACACACAGCTTTCAGATTCCAATTAAGTACTTACCCAAAAACTAGGCAACATCCACACATACACATATTCGTACGTAAACTCACGTCCTAAATCCCTAACCGTCTTAAAGAACACTTAGAGACTTCACAATGCCTTTGGACGAATTGTAATGTTACTCGAACACTTTTCCACCTATGCCTTTCTCTAGATGTAATGACTGATTTTTTTTGCTAAAAGTGACGTCATCTCGTTCATCAACATGCGTTCAAGAAAATTTTGAGAGAAAATTATAAACTTAAATTTCAGTTGGGTCTCTCGGGACTCTTCAGCGATGTAGCGACCGGTATTGTGCGAGATGCCAATGTAATAGTATCGAAAGCCATACAGAAGACATACATAAAAGTGGATGAGAGGGGGACCACTGCAGCTGCTGTCTCTGGTGAGGGCCGACTTATTTATTTTAGAGTTTCGTGGTTTTTCAATAACAATAAATGACTCAAGAAGATTCTGATTCAGGATCATATGCGAGCGAACGTTGAAATAAAACGGGACTTAATAAAAACAATGGAAGAGTTTTATCTCTGTAAAACTTATAATCAATAACGTATAATGCGAGAGAATTGCATTTTACAATAATTTTCTTTTATTTATCATTAAGAACAAGCGTTTGACCACCATCCTGCCTGATGTTAAGCAGCGATGTACTAACTAATACTGTAATTTAAGTAGGTTAAGCACTAGTTTTATGGAAGCCAGGCAACGAGTACTTAAAAGCTCATCACCAAAATAAGTATCTGTCAGCGGTGGGAATCGAACCCACGACCCTACGGAACAGAGGCAGACATACTAGACCAACGGGCTCGTAAATATAGATGTAGTATGATACGGGGCGTTTCCGCAATTTGACGTCCAATTATGCTTGATTTGGGTGACGCTACTACAACCACCCCAGAGCTTCTCGAGGAACCGCAACAAACCCTTTTGTGTCCTTGAAGATCTCCTGCAGGGATCTAACTGACGGTATTTACTTACTAAAAGTAACTTAACTTTTTTTTCTTTTCATGCAGTTATGGGTCTTCTCGGCAAGGCTTGGCGACCACCAGCGCCACCGTTCGTGTTCCACGCAACCCATCCGTTTCTGTTCGCCATTCTACACAAAGATATTGTATTGTTCACCGGTTCCTACTCCGGATAGAGGATAAAACAGCAAAGGG
Organism: Conopomorpha cramerella; assembly: GCA_012932125.1. Lineage (NCBI taxonomy): Eukaryota > Metazoa > Arthropoda > Insecta > Lepidoptera > Gracillariidae > Conopomorpha > Conopomorpha cramerella. The sequence goes on from SJJU01018248.1 coordinate 8,249, forward strand.
GACGGGGAGGTGCCGTCAAAGCTGAAGATCTAGTGCACTTACACGACTCTGATCTCAGCGGCTAAAATTGAAAATTATTTGAAAGAAATAAGAAATCGGTCCAGCAGTTCTTGAGTTTTACGTTGAGCAAAACATTTAGCGATTCATTTTTATATTCTATTATAGATAAGTTCTAGAAAGTGATCAATGGTGTATTTTATTTATGTAAACTGGCGTCCAATGCTGGACAAAAGCTTTCCCAATCACGCGCCACAACGATCGGTCTTGTGCCGTATGGAGAAGACACGGGAAAATTACAAGAGCCAAGAATCGAATTTACACAAGTACATATGTACCGTTAGTTTTCAAATATTCTTTATTTTTAAAATCATTATACAGTATAATACAAAGTCCCCTCCCGCTGTCAGTTCCTGAGTATATATTTAAAACTAGGCAACGAATTTTGAAGCGGTTTTCTTTAATATATATATAGAGTGATTTTAGAAGAAGGTTAATAATGTAGGTCAGGAAAAACAACATCTTCTGGGAGATGGGCAACTAGTAATAAATAAATACACTTCACGCCTTTTTTTCTCAAAACAGGGTAAGCAGAGGCACTTGCTAAGCAAATGCCTACGTAAACATTTTTGTTATATTTTTGTACGATTTGTTTCCCTTGCACGTATTACCCTTACGCTACTCTGGTTCCAACTATGTTGAACCGGGATAAGCCCACCACCGCCCAAGTCCTACCTGCAAGTCTACCTGCGCCTGCCTCTTTTCAACGTGTATTTCTTAACTCAATACAAATGAGGCCGTCAGCCCCAAAGTGGCCTAAACCACATTTTTTCATATTCCGACTTAAGTACGACAATTAACTAAAAAGATGATAAACTAAAATCATTAATGTTAAAGAATCCATAATTTTAATAACAAAAAATATGTAAACATTTGGACAAAAATAAGCTTCCATAAAATATCTACACACATAAGTCAAACTCATTAATCTAAACACCCCTATATCTCTACACTGATTGGTCTAGGGTTAGGCCACTTTAGCACTGACGGCTTTATCCATCCCTGTTTTGTTGCCAACTTCCCTTCTGGGGCATGACGACCACAATACGGAGACTTCGCGTCGGGTCCTCGTCGCGTCTTCAGTCGTTAACAGGCTTCATGTGTTCTTCTGGCCCAAGCTGTCGTGAAAGGCACAAACTGATTTTATTTGCTGATTGAAGTCATTTCCTACGTGCCTTGCCTTTTTAACCGTAATTATGATTAATGCCTAATTTATGTCAATACTATGTACCTACAGTGCACTTAAAATGTTTATTTGCCACTTAATTTTAGTAGGGAAATAACTGGAACTAATTAGAACAATTAACGATAAAACAATGATTAGAAGTGAGAAAAAAATGTTTTTCTTCCTAAACTCATTCGTTTTCTGCAATATTATCTGGTAGAGAAGATCTCCATTTGTCACGGCCTTGGCATACTCCTAGTTATTTATCTTTTTATTCAGTATCTCCGGTTTTGTGTACTATTCACGTCGCCTATTTAGGCTATTTATGTCCTTCCAGATCGACGTTCATTCACTCAGCTCATTGCATCACCCATTAAATCTCTTTCATTAATCGACTTATATCCACCTCTTTGCACATGGCGTAAATTCCACAAATACCCACAGAATTTTTGTTCACTGGTTTTCACAGACACACAAAATTAAAATTTATCGATAAACATGTTATACACAGCTTTTTTTAAACTAATTTTACCCTTTTAAAAAACGTAGACCCATTGGCGAAACCCACTGGTGGGTCCATCTTGAATCAACATTACCCGTGGCTGCAAAAACCGTTCTAGAAGGTTCACGGGCTCTCGCCAGTGGATTTATGGGTCGGAACGGGAATTTTAGTGTCAAAACTTATGTGTGGTAAGTGGGCATTTGTGGAAAACTATTTTTTATTAAAACGATTGCGCTCCAAATGTCATAAGTGACATAAAATCTCAAGTTTCCGGATATAGACCAATTGCACGAAATTGAACTATTGCTACTGTTGAATTAAACTACTGACCAAAGTGATAATTATAACTTACGGAACAGATACTTTCTAGTGCATTATACATACAAATACCAATTTAATGGAAATATGGAAGCCGCACATAGAATGCTTCTTCGTGAGTATTTATATAGCTATTTCTTTTTCTAAGAATACTCAGACAAGTATTATGAAACTTTGTTGAATTAGTAATATTTGCCTGTCTCTAATTGTGTTTGTTGTGAAAAATTATTATGCTCAAGCAATACAAATTACTAACAATTGTTTCAGAATACGGGCCTCAGCATTCATTCTTTACACCTACGATTTAATACACGTGATGAAATGTTGACATACAGACATTTTTACGATATCAGAAAGCGAATATCACAGAATAGAAACAGAGTTAATCTGTCAAATAAACATGGAATCATAGAATAGATTTTGCAGCATCTGATAATTAAATTGTATCTAATCTTATCTTCTATTATATAAAAATCAAAGCCACTTTTCGTTGTCATGCCATAACTCCGGAAAGGGTGGACCAATTTCGCTAATTCTTTCTTAGTTGTGCTTATTAATGACAGCAGAAGGTTCTTATGAAAGAAGAAAATGATATCCACTGCTGGGCACAGGCCACCCTAGATATTCATATTAATAGTTAAGACAGGACAACGTCTGTCTAGTCCACAAGTTATGTATAATAACAACAATAAACAGTAACCTTTGCTGGACGTATGCCGTTTTTATAACTTCCGACCATACCAGCTGGTCTGCATACACTTCTGCTTCCCATCCTAGGTCGCCATATCAATGTTCGGTATGTCCATCTGCAATCATTACGTCGAGTAGGTATAATATTACTTATTAATTGCATAAAAATCTATTTTCAGTACAAGTTTTGTTCATACATTCACAAGTGATTGAAGGAAACCTATGGCCGAATGACATGAATGGACCATACATTAACGGATCCATGTCATTGAGACCGGCCATGCAGATATTGAACGTGAGTTACAAATACATACACACCACCAACCACCATCCATAAAATAAATTGAAACTTGCACTTCATTGAAACATTGACGCCTACGTCATTCAAAATGTCATTACCGAAGTGCGTTTCGATTGCTTGTACTAACGTTTTATGCGACTTTGTGACGGGAAGCGGTAAGATGCAAATGGCGTTCTTTATTTCTCATTTTCAAAATTAATTTTTCGCTGCAATTATTGTGTTAATGTGGTGGATTTAGTGTAATAATGTGCTGGTGATGAAAAATAATGTAGTGAGAGTGAGAAATAAAAGTGTTTGACACGACTTTGACTATTGACGACTTACTATGACTATACTATAACTTGAACACGAAGAGAACTACATTGTTTGTGGCAGAATTGTCGGCTTTAAAGCTGAACATAAGAGCCAAGAAACAAAAAGAAAAAAAAAAGTTTTACTCAGTTCCGGTGCTCAGATCAAATAAAAGTAGTCTTGCAATTATAAACTGACGTTTAGATTCAAATGAGACAACGGTATGAAAAACATGCAGCAGTGAAAGAGTAAGAGAAAATATCTTCTGTCCCTTACTGCGTATCAGGGTAAATCTGGATTTAAACTGTCAGATCAGTAGTAAAAGTGACAGTTTGGAGCCAGAAGTACATCATTTTTCATACATTTAGGTGAAAAAGAGACTGAGGGTGGTACGCGACTTGCTATTGGTCTGAGATTTCTGTGCCTCAAACAAAAAACAAATTAGACTTGCAATAGAAAACTGACGTTTAGAATAAAACGAGACAACAATATGAGAAACATGCAGGAGCGAAAGAATAGGAGATCATATTTTCTGACGATTACTGCGTAGCGGGCTATTGGCTATGTGCGCGACGGTGGCGACGCGTAGCGTTTACAACATTTGCGGAAACTGTTAAATAATAACAATGTAAACATTGTTAGTTTTCTTTGCAGATATAAATAAAACCAAATATTAAAATAGTATTGTTGACAGTATTTAAGTGAAATTTATTCAATAGTTTGTAAAATTAATATAATAATAAAAACTTGGTTTGAAACTATTACACATACTTAATATTAGTTTTCAACCACAAACTGAGATAAATGGAAATAAATTAGTACTAGCGAACGCAACACGATAAAAAGTTAACGACGCAACAACACTCATGGCCCATTTCTTTGCTTCGATTTTGTACTGCTATCAACACTTGACAGCTGATCGTCCGCATTTGTTTCCGATTTCTGCCGTGTTGTGCGCTGCGGTCGTACATGGATACAAATTGTTTGGTAGTAAAAGTGACAGTTTGGACCCCAGTAGTACATAATTTCCGAAACATTTTGGTGGAAAAGAGATAGAATGAAGATGGTACCCGGCTTGCAAGTCTTGTTGTGTTTGCTCTGAGCCATTTCCTCATCAGATATTTCTACCAGTACGATTAGCATTCAAGAGTCATCAAGTCAATCAGTCTTGTCTAGAAATGCGATATCTGTGTATTGCCCGTGTCAACGACTAGACGGAACAAGTGTCTACATCTGCATCGCTAGATAAAGCAGACTAGTACACGCTATTGACGTGACTCTAGTACGTGTAATAGGACCCCAAGCAATGGTATAGATTGGACCCCAAGCTATATATGTATAGCGAGAACGCGGGAAAACTAAAAGAAATCCAATCCAAATTTTCTACTTCGTATGGAGATTTCATGCGGGGAAATGAATAAAAAATCCATCCTATTTTATTTTTATTTTGTGTGGAGATGAAAAAATGTTCTTCATTGTCAAAAATATTTTTCTACTCCAACAACGATATCATTTCCAGGACACGATACAATTAAAAGATGATCGAAACTCCAACATACTGGTCGGACCTTTGAGTATAAGCATACTCATGGCAATGTACTCGGGAATGACTTCTCACGAGGCGCTACGCAGTTTAGTCTTCCAAGAATTGACTAATTGTCGGAATTACAGCACTGTGAGTAAAGACTGACTTACATTTGTCAAAGTCAAAGTCAAAATTTCTTTATTTCATCGTTATAAG
>SJJU01018249.1:0-11025 GCA_012932125.1 Conopomorpha cramerella
AACTGTGAATACAGAAACGTGAGGTACAGATTTAAGGCGAATTATCGGGAATTGAGTGCATACTTTGATGAAGATACTCTTATTACTTTGTATAATCTGAGATTTGTTTTGTTTAATATGGCATGAAGAAGGCCTACGTTCAGAAGAGGAAGGACCCTATCTTCACCAAATACTGGTGGGTAATAATATAAGTCCGTGTGAAATGAAAGTAATGAAATCAGCAATGGACATTGATCGCCGATACGAGGCCAGAGCGATGCAATAACCAGAGTGCAGCAGACTTAGGCCCTTGGTTTAGGTCGAAACTCCCATTCATGATTGTCATTTGACATTATAGTACAAGTTATACTCGTAGTTATGACAGTATGACAACTCTACCTCCTCCTCTACTTTAAGTTAAATCTGAGCAGTCATTTTCTTGGCTCACTCTATACACTAGGCAGCCAAAAGGAAACCGTTACAGATTTTTTTAAATGACCGAGTAAATATTTATTTGGTAGGTTATCCTGCGTCGCCCAGCTAAACTACAAGGTCATTCAGCTCTCAAGTATGTGCTGACTGTGGGGTCTCTAGCCAGTAATATTTTCAATAGATTAGATTTTAGAGAGTTTATCTCTTAATAATAATTATAATAAGCGTCCTACTTACTAGTGAACATTGTCTTTGAATGCTGGTCGACTAGCTAGTCTCTAATATTATAAAAATAACATCAGGATCAACAGATCTTGAAGATTATTTTATCAATGCATTAGTGTTATACGTAGGTAAGGAATCAAATTATTCCGAAACTAGTGGACGCCCCGCGATTTCATTTGCGTAGTTCAGTAGTACCTGCATCCTATATTTCAAGCGTCTAACTTGAGCGGTTTAGATTTTTCATATAAAGGTATTTTCCCGTTAATTCCCATTCCCGTTTTTGGCATCAGTATCGATCACTAATCACCCTCTGATAGTTATTTTGAAAACATATTTAATGTACAGGATTGACCTCTTCACAGATTTATTATAAGTATAGATAAAAGCGCGAATGTAATACACGACATAAACCGAACCGTGTGTGTACCTACAAACTTCCGTCCCTGGCTGGATGGACAAAGAATTTTGGAATCAACGAAAAAAAAATCTCTCTAGCGGACCCAACAGAATTGGTTTAATTTACCGCGTAATTTTATTGTTTTTTTCTTTCATATGAACTTTATCCTGACCGAAATCTGAAATTAGTTATCTTGACTGGTGATTACTTTAGATATACAATTCCTTACATAAGTCGTAGTTCCTCACAGATCGTACATTTCTGAAAAAATATACTGCCAGCCCAGAAATAAATATTTATAAATGACTTATTTGTCCGACACTTGTTAAGTATTGCGTTATTTTCCTTCCTCGCCTGCAAATAACCGATCAAATGTTACTTATTGTACATACTTGTACAACAGCGTTGTTAGCCAATTATATTTGTCATTCCATGGAATGTTCATATTGGTAGGTATATAAAACTGGTTTAAATGTTCCTCCATACTCCGAGGAATTAGTTAGTGACGTTTTAGCACTGATAATAATACCATTGCGACACAACACTCATGGTAAACGGACTCCAAACTAGTATACCTACTTGTTCTAAAAGCAAGCTCCGATATTAAATAAACAAAATTACTTATTTTTTTAGACAAATAATTTTATAAACACTACATTTTAAACTAAAGCTATGGTAGCTTGCATTGTTACGACGATTACCAATTAACTGACATACGTAGAGATAAAATAAATATGTTGTTGTGTCTAATTTGATTTCAGTCTACATTAATAAAATAAATAAGTTCAGGTTAGCATTTAATATCGGTACGCCTTTTAAGATCGGTACCCGTTTACACCGTTCGAGCTGCGCTCAATTAGCACTTTATTTCATAAATCTTCCGACGGCACTCATAAAATCCATCCATTAATTTAGATAAAAAAACGAAGTTATTCTAGACTCAAAACAAAAGGAGGAAGGAGGAGAGTTTTGTTTCTCGTTTCCCTCTGACCGTACCGGAAACTTTAGGTCTGGAACCGTGCAAATATTGACAAGCGATGGCCCGGTGTTCGGAGCAAAGTAAACTGTGACAAGAAAGGCTATTGCCAATCTAGTCCGGACCCATTTTCACAGAGTTATAAAATTGGCCACACAAATTAAGTGACAACGCAATAAATACATGTATGATAACCATACATTTTGAACGAAAGAAGGACTGATTTCATTCGATAAAAATGTAAGACAAAGTACGTAAGGACCATGTAAGGAGAGATGGTATTGTCAAAAATTAAAAAATGTACATGGTCCACAGTGGCACACACATATACAGTGTATAACATTAAGAACAGTCAGTATAGGAAAGTCTGAAACTATAAGACATACGAAGATCTCTTTTTAGGAACCATGTCACCATTAATAACAAGAAAAACTGCGTTCAGACATTTAAAAAAAGGTAGTTCGAAAGTTAAACGGTTAAACGTTGGTCCACCTACAAAAATAAATCACGTCAGACATCATCATGTTTCTATGAAAAATTTACTGTTTAAAACCTACAGAGTCGATCCGTACCTAAATAGAAATATGTAGTGTCCGTTTTTTTCGTCAAAACAACCTTTTCGGGTTTGATTCTCGAGCTACATAGGTTGTATAATTGCAATTTTTCTTGTTACTAAAATCGATGACAAGGACACATCTTTCATTTCAGACTGACCGCTCTTACTCATGCCAATATGACAGTTTTCTAACACGAAGGGTCTATGTGCTAGACTGTGGATATGGTGAAACAAAGTCTAGATCTCGACCAAAAGCGGACAAGAGACATCATACGAACAAAATACACAGCTCCAGGGTTGAGCAGACTAGAGTTGTATGAAAAAACCGCAGATGTCCTCTCCGGGTTTAGTATTTCACGTTAATAACGGAACCCTAAAAACAACAATTGCGTGTAAGTTGGTGCAGAGATTCAATTTCTAGCCGGGTTGGGTATTTTTTTTAAAGTATTTCAGGAATGTTCTTGCAAAAAGACTCCCAAACTTGATAATTAAAACCACAACTAAAAACACAACCCTACATAGCTTGTAATTTTTTTCCATGCGCGATTCGTTGATTTACCTATCTAAATAAAATAATAAGGAAGATTGTGTCCCCATAACGTTTAACTACAAATTAAATAACAAATGTAAATATGTATGTATTACGTAAAGCAATATATTTACACAAAGTTATACTTTATCTACAACACAACAGTGGTTACTTTGAGGAAATAGGATGTGAGCAAGTTTAACGAGAATAAGGATTGCATTGTGCTCGGTGAGTCACCAATAAGTGGTCTCTTGTACTGAACGAGATATCATATCGACAACAATTATTGTTGTTAGATACCTATTACAAATCACAAACAGTCTGTGGGGTTTTTGAACAATTAAACTAACTATTTGAACAAGTGCTTTGAGTATATGTGAAATGGTTTAGCAAATATTTTTAATCAGTTTCCGAAAAATCAGGTATGGAGCAGTGCTCTAAGTGTAGTACAATTCTCATTTACTTAAAAGCTTTGGAGTATGATCCATATTAAATATTCGTTCGTATTCATTCGTATCTATGTTTTGAACTTTTGGTAATTATTAATTAATAAAGTTTATTGATTTTTGAACGATCAGCAGCGGACAATTATGGGCTGTATGTCCTCACTGTATGATAATGATGAACGATCCTTACCCCAATTACAATGATATTTGATACCTTTACATGTACTCGTACTCTACATACCGAAAACATTGTCGCAATTTTAATTTAAGATGTTATTCCTCAAACTTAAGAAACATGTTTAGCTCCTTTGTAGGCCTAATTTAAGCTTATTTCACTTCTAGTCTTGCAGTCGGATAGAGTCGGGAGGGATAAGTTATTCTCGTCTAATAATATTTGTATTGAAAGTAATTGATATTAAAATGTATACCTTTTTACCTATCATTGCCATTTTTAAACACATCTGAATAACAAATGGCCAAGCAAGGAAAAACAAGCTCCGAGTAGCTATTTCAAGTATCTTCCTTGCTAAAATAAAATAGATACTCTTTAGAAACACTTACACATACTTAGGTATATATTATAGGGTTATAAAAAACTAAACTTACTGTTTGCAAATAGACCTCCTCAGAATCTATAGCGGTGTCGATAAGGACTCTGTTATCGCACAGCCTGTTGTACATGAAGTAGAACCGCTTGGAGGCGAGCTCATCCACCAACACCTGGCCCTGGGACAATGGTGGCTCAAACTTCTCCTCCGTGACGTCACATGACGTTGCATTGAACACCTCACCGTTTCCGCAACACTTCCAAACGCATCTCCTCTTGATGCAAGGACAACTTATGATCGTAGAATCAACATTGTACCACTCGTCAGCGTCGAAATGTTCACCCTCGTACGCGATTGTATTGTTTTCAAATAACGTACCACCAGTTATGTCTAGCTGCTGATTCTCAGGACAGACTGGGGAACCACCGTACACCGAATAACTAGACGAACACACTAGATACACAATTACAAATATTTGTTTCTTCATTTTGTAAGTTCTTATTCGGACTATTCGCGGTGTACAATGTACATAACTCTACGTATGTAACTTAGTATTACTAAAAAAAAATCGTTTTAATTTCCACACACATTCACATGATTAAACGAATGTATTCTTGTAAGTAAGCTGTTTACGGCTAATCGGTAAACAGTGACAATCGTATGCTATCGGCGTACGATCTTGTCACGGTATCGCCGTGGAAGCGAGGCGTGATAAAAGATAAGGGTGTGAGGCGGCGGCGGCGGCAGCAGGAGCGGAAAATGGCCGACCGTTTACCTCTAGGCGCGCCAACCGACTGGAGCCCGCCACACTGTAAACCCCACCTCATGCTTTTTATCAATCGGCAGAGGAAATTAGCGCATTTTTTTTTTGCTCTCCAAATAAACTGTTAGTTACGTCACACAATTTTAACCTGTGTTTAAATATACCAAAGTAGAGAACAATAGATGAGGTATGCTTTGGATAATAATGGGCGCATTGTTTATGGAATGTCAAACAACAAAGACTTGTATTTTACGTGTTTTATTTGCTAATTTTGTTATAAATTAGGAAATATTATGTAGAATACGCGCGAAATGGACATGACAGTCTAGAATACACCAATGGGGTCTGTAACAAGAGCTACACGTTCTAGTGTTATAAAAACATTATTTTGAGCCCTTTCAGATAGTCTGGTGTGGTTTCTTTGAGTTAAAAGTTAACCATTATCTATGTAACTAACATTCCCATGTTATCGCTGAAGAGAATTTAGAAAGGAAATCATTACGTTAGGGAAGACTTGTTTTTTACTCGATTTGAACATCTAACACAACAAGATATTAATAGTGATAACTGAAAGTGTCTATACTGAAAGTTTTTGCCCGCTATGCTGGCCTCAGCCTCTGTAATATTTACCCAATTTTTTGTTATAATTTGCTATACATTTTATAATAAGGCAATTCAATGAGTAATTCTCAAGAGACTGAACGTCTCTATAAAAAAAGTTGCGAAGAGGACTAAATGAAATCAAAATTCTTATACTTATTACTAAACTAGCTGTACCGCGCGATATTACTCGCAGTTTTTTTCGTTCCCGTGGGACTTTCGCGGTAAAATATAACCTATGTGACTTGTGGATAATGTAGCTTTCGAATGGTGAAAGAATTTTTAAGAACGGTCCTGTAGTTTCTGAGCCTATTAATTGCAACCAAACAAAGATTTCTTCTTTATAATAGTAGTGTAGATTAATAAATTCGTATCTCCAAAAGTATTTGTTCCAGTTTTACTGTCATAGCTACTGTGCTTATTAAGTATCGTAGTCAGACCTACCCTAACAACGAAAGTATGTTAAGACTGATACCACATTACCACGCGATCCACATAGAATAGCTACTTACTTACGGTAATTAGTTAGTATAAGTACATTCCTGACGATATGTCCACCAGAAAAAGATTAGATAAGAAGAAAGACACTGAATGTAGATAATTATCAGCAAAAGAAAAAATAAATATGTAGGTGCGTAATTTAAGAACGGATCAGACCTTTTCTAGTTTTCGTATTCAACCATGTATTTAACACAGTGTGTTATTCGGCATACGAAGACTTACTTCGTTGATCATGAAATTCGATAAGTAGTTTAATTCCTTTAGATAAGCCTGCGAAACTGTTTTGTCAATACATATCCTAGTTCAAGCATAACTCGTCGTTGCGTAAGTGGATTGACAGCCGTTTACAAATGAGCCAATCATCATATTGGCCACGCCCATTCTCCATTGCATCTAGTTGCCAGAATTGTTTTAGATGTAAAATGTGGAACATGAGAAATCTAATGCTTGTACGCAGTGGCATGCACACCATGTAGGCAAAAAGACGCTAGATCCTTTTTTTGTTATACTCACGACTTAAGCTAACGAAGGTCCTGTGTTTTGAGGGTGAGTAGATAGGCAGGTAGGTACCTATATTTCCTAAAGACAAGTTACCTATATATAGCTGTCAATCCTTGGGGATTATTGCTTAGCTTGTCGTAAAAGCCTGTGGACGCCACTTCACACTGTTCACGATTGTACGTAAGTTGATGAATCTAGCGAAACTCGTCTCAAGACTGAAATTTTCAACTTAGTTGTTGAAAAATTAAACAATAAAATTAACGATCCAAAACACCAATTTATTCATAGAGCGTTGACATTGTTCATAGCGTAGTAGAGTCCCTTGTGCTGCATGAGTTGTTGATGCGTGCCGGTCTCGGCGACGCGGCCGCCGCGCAGCACGCAGATGACGTCGGCGTCGCGCACCGTGCTCAGGCGGTGCGCGATCGTGATGCACGTGCGCCCCGCCTTCGCCTTGTCCAGCGCCTCCTGCACCACCTGGAACAACGACACGTGCATAAACCTCCCTGAAGTACACCAGGCCCCATACTATGAGAAGTCTTATTGTTATGGTGTTCTCGCTGTGTGTGAAGGATAACGCTAGACTGGTGACGTACAGTGGCGTGCACATCATATAGGCGAAAAGACTCTGCCTACCTTAGTGTTTTTGTTACCCGACCTAATACTAGAGTTATCGCTAGATTTTTTTCAGTGTTCTCACGACATAGGCTAAGAAAGGTTCTGTGTTTTGTGGGTGAGTACATAGTTAGGTAACTATATTTCGTAAAGACAAGTTACCTATTACATAGGTGTAAATCCTTGGAGATTACTGCCTACCTTATCGTAAAAGCTAGTGCACGCCACTGGTGACGTACCACTATCAATGTCACACCGGTCTAAATCCTACAGACGCTTTATTTCCAGTAGTTCCTTTACCAGTTCCCTTCTGAAAGAAAATACACACTCTCTAGTTCTAAAAAAAATAACCTCATAAAGGGACAACTGGGAATAAACCCTACAGGCAAGGAGCTTTTGACTTATGACCAAAAAGTTTGACTACCAGTTTAAGACAATCAAACCCCCCAAAGTGTTCCAAGAAAGAAATAACAAGACATAATATGACGCGCTGCGATTTGTTACAACAAGCTATATACACAAAGCGTGACAAACATCTAATCACAGAGCATATTAATTGTCCTGCGTGTCTTTCTTCTTGATACGCGTATTAGAGCTTCAGATACGTTTTGATAATCACAATATAAACAAAGGGCCTAAAACAAATCGGGAAAGGGAGAAAACAGGAATGGCGAGAAATCACATAAAATATTTACCATTTACGCGCCAAAAGGTCTTTGTAGCCCTGTACATACATTCACATCCATAAAATTAATGCATAATGAAATAAAGGATCTGGTTCGTAATCTGAACCTCAGTCCATTTCCTAGTGTTCAATGTGATTCTTTATTCTATGAAAATAAAATAAAAATGGGAAATGTAATGAAAGCCACCTCTGCGATCTCATAATAAGATAACAGGCGTAACTTTTGTACATAAAAGAATTTCTCATGCTTATTTGGAACCTAAATGTACTAGCTCTAGCCAGGTGGTGTTCCCGCTTTTGTGAGACTTTCGGGATAAATTATAGCCTATGTGTTATTTCTGTGTAAGTTACATAACTGTTTTCGTAAAATACGTTCAGATTTCGTGTGTAAGATTTATTTAGCCAATCGAGTCTAATTTTGATAGACAATTATCACAATCAATACTCAATACAATATAGTATAAAATAAAAGTCGCCTCCCGTTGTCTGTCCCCATGTATGCCTAGATCTTTAAAACTACGCAACGGATGTTTATTTTAGTACATTACACTCTAGAAACACTATTCTTGACATTTTTGACGAAGGTTTATATGTAGTACATGCATATAGTAGCAAAAATAACACTTTTAATATACTGTTAACATATAACACAAAGTCGCCTCCCACTGTCCCTACCTATCTTTAAGATTACGCAAATGATTTTGATAAGTTTTCTTAATTAGATAGAGTGATTCGTGAGGAAGGTTTTATCTATAATACATGCATATAACAGCAGATAAACACGTTAATCATTACATAATATAAAACAAATTCGCCTCCCGCTGTCTGTCCCTGCGTATGCTTAGATCTTTAAAAAGATTTCGATGCGGTTTTCTTTAGTAAGTAGATAGAGAGGTTCTTGAGGAAGGTTTATATGTATCAAACATGCGTATAATAGGAGAGAAACGCTGTTAATAATATATAATAGCAAAACATCGTTTGCCGGGCCAGCTAGTGTAACCATAAACAAAGCACCTAAAGAAACCAAAGGAGGGGGGAATATAGGAGTGGCAAGAAATTAAATTAAACATTCAACGCTCACGCACCAAAATACCCTTATCGGACAGGCTTAAAGTAATATTGCTTACGCTGTGTAACAGTGACGGTATATTAAAAAGTTTAAACCGCATATTACGGTGTGAAAATTAACCAAAGATAAGCAATCAGCTTAACGGTACAAACCGGGACACTCCTACCCACCACTTTGATTCGGTAGCTTCCTGTCTTGGTGGATCTCACATAGTAATTAAACTAAAAATGGTACAGAAATAAGATATATATGCATATGTATTGCTTGACTTTGGCTTCCCTAATCTAAATATTTTCAGCTTGAGGGTAGTTCCCGATTTGCAACCAACCGGTGAACAAAGCCGCTGGTCCAGAACTCCAGTCAGCTCGTGACCACGGCACATGTAACTATGTCGAAACATCGACCAAACGACGCTGGTAAACTGAGTGATTATTCTTGGTATTTATTAATTTTCACCCGGTTTAAACTTTTTTATTATTAAAATATATCAGAGCGCGTTTCTTTAAAAAGTGACAGTGTTATACCAATCATCTAGGGCTATTCCTCTCACACAGCGAGAACAATGTTACTATACGAGTAGAAACATTGGAGGCAAGGTGGACTGATGATATACGCAAGATGGCTGGCAGAAGCTGGATGCGAGAAGCCGAAAACAGATCACAGTGGCGTGCAATTGGAGAGGCCTATGTCCAGCAGTGGACAAGTATGGGCTGATGATGATGATGATGAGAAACATTGAAACTGGTCTAAATATTCATAATCCGTAAATGCCGACATTACTTATTTTTATTTGCGAAATAATTTACGTCACTTTGCGACTATCTTCTAAATAATATTATCTTATCCTACTTATAGGTAAGTATTTAATTCTATCAGTGAGTGAGTGTTCCTATTTAACTACTTCGATTTACATTCACCTTACCTAAAATAAATACTAAAGAGATGAAAATACACACAGTTGCATGTTTAATACGGGGAGGTCATAGATTTACTTTTCTGCGAATGTTTGTTAGGATTTTAAGCTCCATTTCAAACACCTGCGGCCCACGCGACTGAGGCTTATTTATTTTCTACACATTCTTTGTAGGTACAGTCGACGGTATGGTATAATATGTTATTTTTCCAGTGCTGGGTATTGTCTCTTCCGTAGTGTCAACACCATATTAATTATACAAAATGTAATCGAATTGTTTCGACCGATCGAATCAAACTATTGTGGATGAAAAGAAATAAAGTGTCTGTACTGACTAATGTGCGCTACAGCAAAAAATCTAAATGCATAATGCATAAGAAAATGTTGTGGCGCGCCTTTAAGGAGGCCTATGTCCAGCAGTGGACATCAGTGGTCTATCATGACGATCAGTGGCGTGCACACCATATAGGCAAAAAGACACTGCCTACCTTAGTATTTTGACTGCCCGACCTAATAATAGAGTTATTGCTAGATCTTTTTTGTTGTACTCACGACATAGGCTAACGAAGTCCTGTGTTTTGTGCGTAAGTAGATAGGTAGGGGAGAGAGATAGGAGAGGTACCTATATTTGTCATGTTAGGTGTCAATACTTGGGGGGAGCCAGTGCACGCCAGACGATGATGAAAATATCACTTAGGACTTGTAATGTCTCCTAGACAACGATATTTAATGTAAGTACTAGCGGACTAGACTCCAAACATAATATCACAGTACTACAGACATAAATATTATTTTAAAACAGTAAAGAGCGCATGGATTATGCATTGAATAAATCTGTTGATATTGTGAATAATATTTTAAAGTAAAAAAACCAGCAATATTAATATTCTTACAAAGGTCACAAAAAATGAACACGATATACATGGCAAGATCTTGTCTATACATTTAGGTTGATGTTCCTTGATAACTTCTTTAAACGTTCTAAATTATGAGTTGCCAAAAGTCATTCTGTCCGTGTCGTTACGGATGCAAATTATAGTTACAGCATGCGACTTGAGAAGCTCCTAACTTTAAAATGCGTTTTACTTTACAACATTTAACATTTTAACAAAATAAAAATGCAAAAGGGATTATTGTGCAGTAAGCTAAACGCTTAGGCGTGGAGCGAAGGTTAGAAATGCCATTGCCCTTGATTAGGAAAATATTTCCTCGAAATAATAATAATAATAAGTTAAACGGTTATCTATAGTATATTTTTAAGGATAGTATTTAAACGTGCATCAAAAAAGT
>SJJU01018264.1:4550-18167 GCA_012932125.1 Conopomorpha cramerella
GCAGAGACTACAGATCTCCATTTGTCACGGTCCTGACATACCCCTTTCGCTTCATCTACATTCATTACATCTTTTCATACATGACCTCCGGTTTCGAGTACTTTTCACGCCACCTTCGGCCAGGACATCACCAATCTGGTCAACATATGTCCCTCTGGGGCGACCTCTACTCACCCGGCCCATTACATCACCCATATAAATCTCTTTCGTCAAACGACTTTCATCCATTCTCTCCATATGCCCAAACCACCGAAGCATGCCCTTTTCAATCTTGATCACTACATCTTCCTTCAAACCGTATACTTATAATTAATTTGATGAAAATATAACTATGCAATATAAATAATACCGTGTCTATAATATCAGGTACAATGTAGTGTTTATACAGATGTAACCGCACATACCCACTTGTATTTACGTACTTAGAGTATATATATTTACCTTGATATCGTGACGAATCTAAAGATCCAATGATGTATACTGATTTTATAATTAGATACACAAGCATTGTGTACTGAATATTGAATGTACCTAAGGAAGTAATGACGTACGTATGCGTTGGTATTTACACATTTAGAGAAAAACTTTAAAGGTGCTGATAAACTTGCGGATTCACTTGAAATGAGCATTCTCGCATTTTATCTTTGTTCCGTTGGATAAATAAAAACGGCGAATGATCCATGCTCTGTTACAATTGAATGCATAGGTTTTTCAGCAGCTTAAGTGAGACGCTAAATACAATAGTAAATAATTTAAAATACCATTACGTACATATAACCCAGTGTTACAGAGGGTCAGCCCATCGCCGTTATAGGGTTCACAAGCGTGTTACATCTCAATTTAGTTCTTCAACTAATAAGCATTGTGACAAAGAGACCCATTACAAAGGTCACGAACCAGTAAACTCCCGATTCCCAGATGCAAATAAGTATCAACTAGTAGGCCACAGGCCCCAGAAATTAGAACGTCAATTTCACCCACTTAAACGGAGAATTTTCAAACTCAAAAAATGTCTTATCTAGATGTCGCTAGTAGGTGTCCAGGGTGACTTCTGTCAGTTATATTGTAGTACGTTTTTTATTTTTTGGGTAAGCTATTCAAACTTGCGACACTTTTGTATCATGTAAACAAACAATAAAAAAAATACTGTCATCCTCAATACGGACTGCTTGAATTTAGACATTTCGTTGACATTTATCCCCCTAAAACAGCTAGCGCCATCTGTCATAATTGAGAGAAACAATGGTCCTGAAAATTCCCCATTGCCCAGACTGATTCGAAACTTACGCTTGTAATAACCGATACAATAATGAACGTAGGTATGTAGTGGTTACCTTTAAGCGAGCTGTGCACGTCGGTGGGCCACTGCGGCTCCGCCAGCACCAGCGCGGCCAGCAGCAGCAGCGCGCCCGCCTGCACACCCGACATCTTCCAGCACCCGCCACACACCTACCACCACAGCTTCTTTTATTTCACTGTTTATATTGTATCGCTGTATCATTGATATTCACTTAAGAAGGTGTAGCACTCTACTAGTAAGCCACTGCCTACTTATATGAACATTGTAAAATAAAGCACATATTGTGTACAAGATTATTTTAGAAACTATTTTCCTACTCGTATGTAAGTCCGCTAGTCGCACAGGCACGCAGATAAATTTTCAACGGAATAGATAATAACAACAAGTTCCTACCTAGTTCGCACCAATTCAAACCTCCTTTTGGTTAAAAGAATATTTTATAATTATTCTCTCCGAACCACTATTCCGCTTTGGCATTAATTGTGAAGTCTAATTATTTATTTATTTTCTCTTCGAAACTTCCAGCTACGTGTTACATAAATAATGTTGTACAACGTAAGGATTTTCGTAACTGATGAACATTTTTAATTTGCGGGAATTCTTAATTTTTAAATAATAGTTACTTTGCGAGGTTGTCTAGGCGCCGACACTGCGCGTCGTGGCGATAAATCAAAATCAAGTGCCGACACCGGTGCCTCTCGTTCGCGGTAAAGTTGAAATATAACTCAGGTACTTACTAATATAAGCAGCATCGATAATTACTGTTTAATGCTAAGCGAAGCAGCCGGTGTGGCACAATGGTACGTCGTCTTACTAGTGACCGGAGGTCGCCGGTTCTGTACTCACTCCCGAGAGCGAAAGGTTTTTTTTTTATCACTATGAACAAGCGTTTGACCAACATCCTGCCTGATGTTAAGCAGCGATGTGGTCTACGATGGAGCACACTTGTTCATTGGGTACCTATTTACCCGCGACTTGAAGACCTTCAGACTGTACTGCGCAGGAAAAACAGACTCCGGCAAGTCGTTCCACATTCTGGCAGTTCGCACTATGAAAGTTTTATTTCGATGTATAAAATCGTGAAGTAGCTCTTTCGGAAAATTTGCTTTTGTACACATATTATATACGTACATATGTGACGAGCTCATCGGCCAATAATTCACTAACCCCCGACGCAAAAACGACGAGGTATTACAAGTTTGACGTGTCTGTGTGTCAGTGTATGGCTGTCTGAGGCAACGTAGCTCCCAAACGAATGATTTTAATGCGGTTTTTTGTTTGAAAGCTGATTTGATCGAGTGTGTTCTTAGCTATGTTTGATCGATATCTGTTCACCCACTCAAACGTTATAGGGGTTGAAAGTAGGGATGAAAATTTTTTTAATTATTTGAAATAAAAAGGTTGAAAAATTATTTAAAATAAAAAAGTTTTTTCAATTTAATAGTTGTTTAGCATACAAAATAAACGGTCTTTAAAATTATATTGTGTTCTAAAAGAAATACACACAATTATACAGTTAGAAATAATGTGTGACAAATGGAGATCTGTAGTCTCTGCCTACCCCTCTGGTAGACAGGCGTGAAATGTATGTATGTAAATAATGTGATCGATTCCGAAATAGGTCACTATTCGATTCGTAATCTCGGTATATTGACATACGTCTAATTGTGCAAAAGTGTAATTTTCTTAAAACTGACCGTTTATTAATAACGATTTCTGTAGGTAGCCATTAATTAAACCGCCAGTTTCTAAGAAGAGATTTTCTATATTTTCTCAAATTAATTACGTAGAAGTGGATAAAAATTAGTAATTACTTACTTCTAATAGCAATAATATTCCCACGGCTTGTGATACTATGATTCTTGTTAACAACTACAATCGTATTATTTACTAAGTAAGTATTCGATCAATGAATTTTAAAATAATTGCATTTAGGACATTTCGAGATAAAACAATTGTACGTGTTTTTGTCCTTCTGAATTGATTATGAACAGAGCAATCAATCATAGTTTGTGAAGGGTTCCGTCGTTATTTGGAAAGTATCTTGCTGCATGAAGAATATGTATTAGCACAAAATATGTATTAACTTGTACAAAACGCAAAAAAATGGTAACTTGAAATATTGAAGTTAGTTAACACTACCAAGGACGACGGCGGCGGGGTGCCGCCCGGCATATCAATAAACTTCTGTTTTATGACAAGTGTCTATTAAAGTGTTAAGTAGTATGCGACAGTAATAAAGCATTCCTCTCCGTGTGATTAAATAGATAGTACAAATAGCGTTAGAAGATAGTGGAAAAATGTTGCTAAAACGAAACGATGCGATACCCTAGGTAGGTAATTAGGTCAAGCTACAGAGAGGCCAATTACTTAGTCTCTTCACTTTGATTATGTCGGTTAAATTAATGCTAAGAAATTCCTCGAGACTTTGTACAATGTTCCACCGTATAATTACTTACTTACTATAAATAGTACGATTTCTACAGAAAAATACAGGGTGCCAAAGACAAACTCGAAGTACACAAGTATGTACATACGTGTACTGGGAGCGAAATGATTGCTTTGAACTCCTCACAAATCTATTTCTTATGGGAATGATGAGCTCTATTTAATAATACACTGTATAAGTACCTTCGTACATTAAGACCCTTTGTCGCGGAGGGTTCGCTTTCACTTCCCGGTCCTAATGTTGGGGCTAATAGCCGTCCCTTCACAACCACATACCTAACGTTGTTTTGTTACATACCTATAGATACGAACTGAATGGTATGTAGAGTAATATTAATAAGGGTGACATGACGAAAATAATTCGATTGGCACAGGTTCTATCCTTCCCGATACTCCCGCCTCTGTACCTTGATAAATTAACCGCGTGTTTAACCCAACGTTATAGCCCATGCATCGCCGTTATCTATTATCTATTATATAAAAATCAAAGCCACTTTTCGTTGTCACGGCGTAACTCCGGAACAGTTAAGACAGGACAATGTCTGTCGAGTTTTTTTTCTTATCTAAATATATAAAAGGAAAAGCTGACTGACTGACTGACATATCAACGCACAGCCCAAGCGGCTAAAAGTGACACTTGAAATTTGGTACGGACGTAGGTTAGGTATCATAGGAGTGCACTAAGAAAGGAATTCCCGAAATTCCCACGGGAACGGGAATAAACGGGAAAATTCTTTTGTATGAAAAATCTAAACGGCGGGCGTCCACTAGTACTTATATAAAAATCAAAGTCACTTTTCGATGTCATTCCATAACTCCGGAACGGGTGGACCGATTTCGCTAATTCTTTCTTTGTCGTGCTTATTCATGATAGCAAAAGGTTCTTATGAAAGAAAAAAATGACATCCACTGCTAGGCACAGGCCACCCTAGATATTCATAAAGACAGGACAACGTCTGTCGAGTCCACTAGTACGGTATAAGTACGGGTTTCATCATGCATGATGTTGTGCCTTTATTGTTTAAGTCAGATGCAGAGCGTACATGTAGGAATTTAACGTACACGGTAGTAATATTCGAACTCAAAACCGCAACCCGACTCCGACTACTAGTCCATTAAGCAAAAAGTATAGGAAATTTTTCTCTACGTAGATTTAATCTCAGTGTACTAGTGTCTGTTAGTGTCCACTTGATGAGTCGGCGGTGCCGGTCCCAGTCAGTCTCTGTCAGCGGGACAGGGCGCTGGCCGGGCGCGGGCCGGGACGCCGTGAGGGCCGCACGTAGCGAGTGATTTCCCCGCGGGGCTCACACCATCTGGCTCGCGGGTCGTGACTCCAGCACTTTGTTCCACTGATTACTCATTTATCACGTCTGCTTTTTTTCTACACTCTAATATTCCTATTGAGCTTTTCATATGAGTCTGTACCTACAGTTGATTATGATTGTATGTCTAAACAGTTCAGTGCCATCAGTTTCCAATGTGTTGCACTCACCATGGTCAGTAGATTTTCAGGCGAAACACCTCGTGGCTTACCGCCTGAAGCGATAAGGTAAAACAGCTGCGCCTTGAAAGGTGTGGTGGCTTTTATACGACATTTGACGTTATTGTACCACGTCTTACCTACCGCCTCAATCTCGAGGCCGATCTCCATCTTCCCGAATTTGTGTGACGTTAGAAAATTGTACGATACCTTATTTTGGACTTCCTACATAGACAAAGCTGAGCTGAGTGATGAATGCAACTTGTTCATCGCGTAAAATGCTTTTGTATAGATAATTAACGTATAATATAACATTACATTACTTAAAAGGTACATGGACTTAAACGAAACATTTGAGAAGACATTATTTTGATGCATCCTAGCTAGGGTATCACATATAACCTGTGTTAAGACAACATATTGTTTGCGTGGCGACAAATTATTTTAACTTCCGAGATGTGGCTCGCAGTTTCATTTCCCCTCGTCCTAACCGATTTTTGGTCTTGTACTATTTGCTAGAAAGTCACTCGTCATAATGATATTATATTTTCTTGGGTTTGGTCTTTCTAGTAGAGAGGGTGTCTTAGAAGGACGCTTTAAAGCTTTTCTTGTAGCTTAGTTGGCCAGTGTTGATGAATCCTGCACTTTACACACACTATTTATGTACTGGCCGACATCAAAACGATATTAAACAAGTGCTCGAGTCTCTCCAAGATGGACCACTGAATGACATTTCGCTGCACATATCGTTTTCTGCTCATGTCGTACAAAGCGGAAAACTATAAAAAAGTATTGCGGCTCTACAGTAAAATACATTTTCCCAGTAACGCGTGGAAGTATCAAGCTTTGATTCATACTAATCATACAAAACTGAGGGCAATTACCCCCGTGTAATAACTGTGAAAATAACTTAAGCCCACGCAATCAAAATATACTCGATCGATACTATAATCGACTCTAGCAACAAAATCGTACAGAATATCTACCTCCGAGCATGTCCACTTAAGGCACCTGGAGTGAATAGTGACTTCTTCTTCTTCTTGTGAGGTGTTTTAAGTCGTTATTTTTTTTTATTAGGTAACCAACAGCTGGACCATAAACGAACTTCTCATAATGTCACAGAGGTGCAATAACGTTGTTATTGAATAAGCAATAGTAATTATTATATTATTACAGGATTTTCTTAAATTCCCACGGGTTTCGTTTGTACCTTCCATGTGAAAAGGCAGTTACTAACGGAAAAAATCTTTTATCATCACCACATAATGTATTCGTTATAGGGTTATTTATTTATTTAAGTAAAGGGTTTATTTATTTATTTAATTTGGATAACCAACAAGGTCGTACACTAAACATAATATACTTAGAAAACATAAAAAAGAAACATGGCAAGTGCCATCTTAATTAAAGGCACAACATGCACAATGGACTACCTAAACATAATAATTTATAATATGAATTAAATAATTTTAACATTTATTATGTTATTAGTATTTAAAATTTCGGTTCTATCGGTTCGCACTATGAAAGTAGATGCAAACCGTTTGGTTCGCGTAAATAGTTCATCTACCTGCCGTTCTCCAGTTTGTAAAAACGCGAGGGAGGTTCAAGGCTATGCAACTCCGTAGCACACTCTCCGAAATGCACCCGATAGAAGAAAGAGAAACATAGTTTATTTATTTATTTTTTAGTTTCGCAATCTTGTGGCGATCACGCCTCTCTATTGCCTCCAGAGCCTCAAGCTGGTATTTTGCTGATTCTTTCCAAAGATGAGAGTAGTATTCCATACACGATCGAACTTGTGCTTGATACAATGTAAGCAACCGTTCCGGTGTGAAATACCGTCGCACCTTCGAGAGGATGCCCAGCTTCTTGGCTGCGCGTTGGGCCGTAGCCTCAATATAGGAGCCAAAGTAAAGGGTTGGGGGTTAGCGTCATACCTAAAAGCTCCAGCCGTTTGGCGATATCCAGGGGTACATCCTGAAAAGTGGGAGGGGGATATATATTGAAGGGGGAGTTACTTTTTGTTGAGAATAGACACGCCTGGGTCTTAAGCGCATTGAACCTGACCATATCGCCATAGACTGCGACTTCACTAAGGGACAAGTTCAAACGCTTAACCAATGCCTCTCTGAGTACCCGGATTTGCGGTCCGCTGGCTCGCGCGTCAGAAGTGTAACTCCACAACAGTAGTGTCGTCTGGATATGCAGCAGGTGTTCCTGCTGTTGTGTTGCAGGGTTCTGTTCTCTCTGCACACACTAAAACAGACGAGCAGTCATTCGTGACAACCCAGAGCGATCGTTCCCTCAGGAAATCCGCCATCCACGCGCAGACACCAACAGGCAGTCCAAACGCCGGAAACTTGTCTATCAGACTGTCGTGCCAGACCCTATCAAACGCTTTGGTGTTTCCCCGAATCTCTCCAAGGTCTCACTCCAGATGTGGGTGACGCAAGCAAGAAGATCCCCAGTGGACCGGATTCGGCGGAAGCCAAATTGCCGGTCAATGAGGAAGTCATTGACCGGCAATTGGCTTCAAGATGCGCCAGCAGCTTGCTATTCAGTACACGTTCCCAGAGGATGGAGGTGACTGAGATAGGTCTGTAGTTGGTGGTGTCAGCACGACTACTCTTTTTGGGTCCAGGCTGCACATTGGCAAGCCTCCAAGAGTCAACAATAGCTGTAATCAGTGATCGTCAGCAGGAGAAACCTACACGGAAATCACTATACGGAAACCTATCTGGAGACTGTTGGGACGCCCGAACCCCCGAAAATGTCATTCTATTATCTATATGGATCGCCAACCGGCACGATGGTGTATCTCGGGATTTATCTTAAGTTACCTGAAATAAATGAGTTTATTATTATTATTATCGCAAGATAGCGGGGCGGCCTCTCATGAGTGTCTAATTCACGAGAGTCAGAATGGCGGGTGTACCCGAATCAAAAGTACAATTAGGCAACTCTTATAAGAAACATATAGTACGTGTGCAGAAAATCGGTGATATTGAAGGCACAATACATCCGCCGATCCAGGGCCTGATGTGCGGGTGTAGATCGTAGCAATAATTTACTGGCGTAAATTATTACTGGCGTAAATTATTGCTACGATCTAACAAAATTGAACGAACGTCAAAAAATCGTACGGAAATAGTACCATCATAAAAAATATAGAAACACGAATTTTCTACGGATTTCAATTGTTTTTAGTAAGTATGTGAAATGGCGCTTTATGTGAAAAACTCGCAACTATATTCTTCAACATTTTGAAGTTATCGTTAAAAAAACAGATGCTTGCAAAACGAATACCGACGATATTAAAAGGGCATTAAACTGGTACTATTGTATCCGTATGAATATTTGATGTTTGTTTAATTTTGAGAGATCGTAGCAATAATTTACGCTAGTATTATACACCCGTACACCTGACACTGCATAGGCGGGTGTATCGTGCCTTCAATACCGCGGGTTTTCTGCGCACGTACTATTTTTCTTATAAGTGGTACTATTTAGTATTAATTCCGTACGATTGTTTTAGATGCCTAAGTGCACTCTTGATATGGGTAACCCGCCATTCTGACTCTCACGCTAGTTCACTACTTGGGCGCTCAACTGTCTACGGGCGCCCAGCGGAGCACCGTTTCTCCGAATCCAGCAGCAGGGAACGGTGGGCATTATCAGGAAAATATTTAATTTGGCTTGCTATTCCGACCGCGTGTAAATCGATCCGGGGTCCATCATTACTCGGGAGTAATGGTCTTAGAAACGTTGTTGAACTCGCCAAAAGGAACCACTTTTACTATAGCGACGTCGCTGGGAATTGAACGAGCCCATCAACGTTTCTGAGACCATGGCTCGGGGTCCTGAGGACTGACGAGGACCATAAGAGCCCGACCATGTACCTACAGAACAGCACGGAAGGAAGTTGTCAGTCGATCTGTTAAATTAAAAAAAAACTTGGTATTAACCAGAACACGACGAAAGTGAAATAAAACAAAATATATAAAATAAGTATGGTTGTATATTTTATAATGTATATCTTATACAGTAGTTATAACTTTACTAAAATAGAGTATACAATGGAAGTTTCAAGTTTCTTGTGAGTGGAAGACGTCACTAAAAAAGACACTTTTCGTCGTTGTATGTAAAGTAAATATATTTATACAAATATTATTGCATTATTCGGTAAAATTAAAAACATATGTTTCTTAATAACATAATATTGAGCTTATATATTTATTATATTACATTGTAATAGGCACATTAATGGCACTTGTGTAGACCTTAAACAAGGGATAAAATATAGCTATGGGATATTTTATTTAAACAGTAATATCCCAGCTGCATATTGAACAAACTTTATGCATACATAACTATTGGCCAAATTGCAGATTAAAATTAATAATAAAGTTTATAAGTTAAAGGCAATAAAGTAGGAAATGTATCAGAATGGAGATGTGTCCCAGGTCACTTCAAGTTTCGGAATTTCTTCTTAAATTTTTGTACTAATCGAAAATAATCACCATGTACCATTTGCGTAACATTTTATGCCTAATTCCAAGTTAAAACGAAAAGAGAGTGGTCTTAAAAACGTTCTTGGACCCGTCAATATGAACAACGTTTACTATAGCGACAATGTGAGAAAACGCAAAAATGTTTTTTTCATCTCCGTACAAAATAGACAAATTTTGGCATTTGCATGGGGATAGAATTTTTTTTCATTTCTCCACATTGTCGCCATAATAAAAGTTGTTCATATTGACGAGCCCCACAATATTTCTAAGACCATGGCTAGGGGTCCCCTTTTACACGCAGTAAACATTTCAAGGTACCTCAGTCTCACTAGAGGTCCATGTGAATATGGCCACGGCTGGCGTTGTCACTAGTACATACAGAGTTAACTGTAAGTTAGTTCACACTAAGAATATTATGTTTACACAACTGGTACAAATAATACGAAGAGCAGAAAGGGACAAGTGAACTATATAAAAACTACTCGTATTTAATTAACCTAACTCATTATAATATAACATAGATATTTCGGGCGTCTGGCAAGTCACGGTAAACGTTATATCAATAACATTCATGTCAACATTAAGGATTTGCGTCACAAATGTCTGTCACAGAGACTACATGGCACAACACACACACAATGGGGAATTTTCAGGGCCGTTGTTTCTCGTAGTTATGACGAGATGGCGCTAGCTGTGTTAAGGGGGGATAAATGTCAACAAAATGACTGACTTCAATACTGACTATTGAAGGTAACAGTTTTTTTTAATTGTATTTTTTTTATCATCAGCCACATGACTGAACAAGGGGCCTCCCCTAATGATTACTATGATAATTTGGGGGTGAAATGTCAATAATCGCCACGCTTGGCAGGCGGGTTGGCGATCGCAATAGTGTTGTGTTTAAACACGCAGAGAGCGCTGCTTCCCGTCTTCAGGAGTTCCCTCGGTCGCTTCTTACGACCCCCACAAAGGGAAAAGTTGGGCTGGGGTGGTGACACATGTATTCTATTCGCCGTCACCACATGTTAGAAATACTTATTTTCTGTACACAGAAATCACCCTGGATAGTGGTGAGCGACATCTAGATAAGAAATTGTTGGAGTTTGAAAATTCCCCATTTGTCGGCAGACACGTGGTACATATTAAAGCTGCGGATTACAAAGGAAACTCCTACTTACTAATAATTACATTATTCGAGAGATATTGTTATACTGACCATCATTTATTACTGTACTAAATAGTCATTTAAGTCACGTGAGTCTCGCTACTACCATTACCACCATTGCAATGATAATACTGACATTGAACTTTGTTTATCAAAACAGTCTCACAGTTAAGTAATGACTCGATTTCTGAAACGAAACGTCTGAGGTACCAGTTAGAGCTGAAACACATGGAAATTTCAAAATAATTTGGCGTTGAAATTTTGAGATCGCAATGCTAATGATAGCATCAGTATTACCATCAATATTCCGACTGGTAATAGAGAGACTCAGCGTAAAATCAAGTAATATACTCGTTATACATTATCTGCTTTAATTTCATATTGTTCATCTTATAAATGGGGCTAGGCAGTGCTACTACCGCCACCACAACAAAAAATTGGTATCTCCAGCACAAAAATGACATTTTTTTAAAGTTATTGTTCAACCAAATGTTTCTCCTGTAACATTTTCAGACAGTTTTAGTCGCAATAGGGGAGCAAATGTTTTAACAAAGCTTTACCCATCGAGAGACTGGCTATTTTAGATTTTAATATCTGTAAGCTCTTAATACATTGTTTTTCGTCGTGGCAGCACTATTAGTACACCCTATGGCTCCTAAATAGTTCCATACGCATTTGCTTCTTTATACATTTGTGATAGCATAATATCAATACTGTTGAACAAGTCTCATTTTAGAAGACAAAATATAATAAATTCTGCGTTGGCAAGATACAAATCACAAGTTGTCACAAACAATCAATCAGTACATGTTTAGGTAAATGCAGATCTCTACGCAGTCTTTTAGATAATTCATTGTAAATAATTAAATAAATCTAGCCTCTAATTACAACTGGCATATAAAATAATTACATTAATCTATTTGTATATAGGCCTATATTAAGGTGTTTTTTTTTAACAGGAAGACTTTCTGGAAGACATACTATGTAGAAAAGTCATATTTTGTTATCTATAACTAACTGTACATTATACGAATAAATTGACGTTACGGCCATCCGTCTATTCATAGTACGTTTGCTACGACATCGTTAAAGAATAGTGTTGGTTGCCGCTCGATAGTCGGCTATTGAATTTGCCTTCGACCGTTAAGAAATATACTATAGACATTGTCGATAGTTTTCTTTAATCTCTTTTTTATAAATGCCAGTCTATTAACATGCGCAATTATCGCCAATGTCGTGTGTGACGGAGCAAATGTTCATTATCATGAAAAGTAAGCCAACGAGACAGAGCTATCCTCGTCAGCTGTCGATTGTGTGTCAACACTATTACAAAACGAGATTTACAAAATAGCCGTTTTAGGTAAACCGTCGAACATGATTGTATAAGGCACTGGTCACTCATATATTGATGCATCTTATGCAATAAAAATAGGTACACTGTGATAACTAGAACATGTTCAGGGGCAGTGAACTTATTCTTGAATGTGTCATGACAAGTTTTATAGAAATTACATGCTGTAGTGTTTTCTGTCCTCGAACGTGTTAAGAACTGTTGGTCCACATCATACGGCGAGTAGCTCGCGGAGCGCTTGGGCGAGGTGCGCGAGGTGCGTGTGTGTGTCGGGCGAGTGGGGCGAGTGCGGCGAGTGCGGCGAGTGGGGCGAGTGTGGCGAGTGAGGCGAGTGGGGCGAGAGGGGCGCGGGGCGCGGGCGGGCGGGCAGCGGCACGCGGCACCACACCACGTACTGGCGGCCGGTGCGCGCCGAGGCCGTCACCGAGAACAGTCCGCCGCGCTCCCACGCTGACCGGAGCAGCGACAGTACCTGACGTTACAACATCTTACATTTACTGTACTGAAATGACTTAGAGCTCAATCGTCATAACAAGCCTAAAATGCGTCCACTGCTGGACATGGGCCTCTCCAATTGCACGTAAATATGATTAATTTTTTTCACTAGTAATTGTTTTTAGGTCTGATTTACGTCATATATTTTAATTGGTATTTACGGGTTGGGTATGGGTTGGTACGACACGGCACACAGTTTCATAATGAGTAAGTAACAAGTCGCAAACATCGTCATTGACGCAGATAACTAATAAAATAACGACATACAATTCGGCAACATCTGTTTGAAACACCTGTATCGCACATAATATATTAAAAAATCTTTTTCAGAGCCTATGTGCGCAATGCAACGCTCGTACGGTGAAGGACAACATCGGGATGAAACCCGCACACCACATGGTGTGTGAACATCAATGGGCTCACCCCCTGTCACGTTGGGTTGGATGGCATTAAATACGCTTGATGAACTGTGGGCATTTGCTCTGCCTACCCCGCTTTGGGATTAAAAGACGTGAAGTGTGTGTATATTAAAAAAAATAAACAACAACAATATTTAACGGTTCTGCAAACAAATCAAATAAAATGTCAAAATTCTTCGTCAAAGTGACAACACATTCAAATGTACAATGTATGCACAGATGTGCGTATTCGTCTGCTGTTCGGTAAAATATGCGAAAACAATCGCGTGGGCGTTCACTCGCGACGTCACCTATATAGCCTGACCTCACCAACTAGAATACCCTCTATCACGGGTGTCAGACACTCATACACACCTATACTCTAATTTCTAATTCACTACCACATAAACTAAACCATTTTTCATAACTGAAGAGCCCTGAAGTATATTACATTTCAGCAAAAATT
>SJJU01018274.1:6050-18627 GCA_012932125.1 Conopomorpha cramerella
CTACATCAGTATAATTTTCCTGGATTTTTTTTTCTAGCCGTCCCATCAACAGATTTTTTATTCTAAATTATTGTCAAAGGTACAACAACTAATAGAAATGAACGTAGTTTTGACTTTAGACCAATTTTATTTTTTTGTCATGGCCACATATTTTAAGAAGGATATTCAGACAAAAAAAATCATGCAGTTAAGGGTTAACTTTTACTTCTGGATTCACGTTTACTACCAAAGTGACAGGTCACGCAGAAAAGGACGCAACATTATCACATTCCTTTACTCCTTAATGTGTGTCTCTTTTGGGTACCAAGTCAACTATTATTTATTAGTTAAACTGTTATAGTTAGGTTTTGTTTGTTTTTTGGACGTCTGCAGTCCAGTTGGTCGGATACTTGACTTGTAACCGGGAGGTCGCGGGTTCGAGTCGAAACTTCATTATCACCAATCACCAGTCCATATCCGTCCACTGCTGGACGTTGGACGTAGGCTTCTCCGATTGCACTCCACTGTATAACTACTGTAAAATTGTCTACATTTTTGTATTGCTTCAGGATTATTTAGTAGTGAATTTATTTGTACTGTGATTCTGAATCCATTGATATTGTATTAATTTATAGATACCATATTTTTTAGCAAGTGCCTCTGCCTACCCCGCTTTTGGATTAAAAGGCGTGAAGTGTATTATTATATTATGTTTTTTTAAAACAATATCTTTGCTTAACGACTCTTTATCCTAGTCCATGTTGCCATTAAAAAACAAACAAATGCCAAGAAAGACAACCGAAACGTCACACGTCCGACTCATTCAGAAAGGGACGTAAGAATGAAGAATGTAAAATAAAAACAACAACCAATAACAAAATGTCTCAACAAAAACACAACATAAGATTTAACACACCAAAAATGTCCAAGTTAACAAGTAAATCCGTTTAAAGTATGGGCAAAAGGGATCCAGTGCCGACTTCAAAGCCTATCACGTTCAACTTGAACCAGCTTCTTATGGTTCTTGGCGCCATCGTCATACTGGTTCTACTATTCCTTGTGGTGTGTCACATAGTGAATGGCCGATGACCTTCAAATGGTTATGAATGAGAAGCCGGTGTCCGTTGGCCTGGAGGTGGACGTGGCTCAGTTGCTGGTCATAGGAGTCGCTGTGGCCACACTCCTTATAGCATTCGGCTGGATGTGTAAGAACTTCAGAAGCAACAATGGATAAAAGGTTTTTTTGGGTTCAATTACTCGTGGAAGTGCTGAAGAAACTTTTTCACCCCTGGAATAATTCATCGTAAGTAGTAACTAAGACTCTTTTACTAGTCCAGCACAGTAAAGAGCGAGTCCGAAGACGAAACTTCTTAGAATAGTAAGTAAGTATTTTCAGTTTCTTTCGTTCTCAGTATCTTGATAGAAGGTTTTTCTTTAGAAAACTCCTTTTTGTAATAAATGTCACTTCTTTAATCGTACATCATCATCAGCCACAAGACGTCCACTGCTGGGCGAGGGTCTCCCTCAATGATTTCCATAATCATTTGGGGGGAAATACCAATAATCGCCTTGGCAGGCGGGTTGGCGATCGCAATGGTGTTGTGGTTTAACTGAAACCTAAAAACTTGTTCCTGAAATTGTTCCACTTTGTGATGTAAATCTCCATATTTATCTGAAACTAGCTGAACCACGCGGTGTTACTCGCGTTTTTTTGTTTCCGTGGGAATTTCGGGGTTTGGTCGACGAATCGACACCATTATCTTTGGTTAATTTTCGCGTTTTGATAACCCAGTTTAATCGTTTGATTTAATAATTCCACCTTTATGGTTGATCGTTTAGACCAATCACTATTGATGCCACAGCGCTCATCAACAGGGTGGTTTGATTACGATATTAAACTGGTCACTTTACAATTAACACATGTCTTTCTTTTCTTCAGCATCTCACCTTTTACGATATTGATGAAGCTCTGAAGATTTGAATCAAATAAAAGGCATGGAAAATTCTTCTCGGTAAAAAATGTATACTGGTATCCCTATTGTTTTATTAAACAAGGGGAATAAACGTTCGTTTCACCGTTGAAGATTTTCTGGTCTCATTGCAATACATACATATTTACAGAGTATTTATTATCAATATTATACTCTATAAGGGAACACCATGTACTCCTGTAACTTTTAGACTGAAGGAAACAATAAAAAAGCAATACGTTCAAATATTTCATAGTCTTTTATTTCAGTAAATCTTATGAACACCCATTTCAAGTCAAAAGTAGTCCGCAAAAAATGTTACGCGAGCACCCCATATTGGCACATGTTGATTCCAAGTTTCTACTAATAATTGGTTCCAATGAAGCCAACAGATGTACATAGTTAGTGTTGGACGTATTACGTCCAATCGTGGTGGATACAATAATTAGCAAGCAAGCTTTGACTGATGTTGCAGTGCAAGTACACATTGCATGGTAAAAGTTTTTCCAATCACATTTCTCTCTTTAACATTTTTTGCGGGGTCCTTTCAACATAATACACAACTTCAACCATTAGATAATATTACACCGCATTAATGTTGGTTGCGATACACACGAAACAAATCACACTGCAACTCTTTATTATTTTTGTTAACAATTCCCATTGAAAATAACCATTGATGGGTTTTGGTGGAACTTTTCCCGCAATAACCACTATGGTAGTTTTTAGATACGCTTTGTTAGTTAGTGGGTTTTAAATGGGTAAAAAAGGAATGTCTTGGGAAAAAGCAGGTGTCGCAGACAGACAATACTCAATTCTTTCGTCTCTATACTAGATGGGTAGAAGATGGGATCATCTATTCTCAGTAGTACGGATATGTTCTGTGGTGCTTAATTTAAAATATCAGCATCTCTCGTAATAAAATAGCTTGAAAATTAAAAATATTTTTTTAATAACTACTGAAATAAGTGGTTAGTGGGATCAATCCCATTTTGTCCTCGTAAAGTATTTTGTACTATAAATCTAATAATAAATAATAATGTAGCTTAGTATACTGTAGTTGACTGAGTATTTCATACTTGTAAGTCATTGCTCCTAGGGATGCTTAGATTTCGATTAATTTTCTTAAAAAAAAACTGACAACTAAATTGCATTCTAAGGGGAAATACCGCTCAGGATTAATATATGGGCTATCTGTAAAAATATACTAAAAAACCTGTACAGTCGGTCAACAATTTGTTCTACTACCCTAAGGTTGAGACTCGTTATAAATTAAGGTAATTTTTTCTTAACACAACAACTCCGACACTGAAAGTGTCAACATCGAAAACTGATACACAACTTTGTTGTAGACACTTGTCTCAATACAAATATCCACATAGAAAACATTTTTTAAATAATTTAGTTTATGCTGAAGTTTCTCTCATAGCTAGCTGATTCACGGGTCCAGTTTTCCTTTCCTGAAAATTAAATAGGTAAAAACATTATAAATTTATATTAAAAATTTGTACCGGGTATTACGGCGCCAAATTAACTAAAGATAAGCATTCAGCTTAACTTCGCTGTTTGCTAGTCAGCTCGTGGCCACGGCACATGTAACTGTGTGATGTGAAACATCGAGGAAACAACAAAGGTAATCCGATTGCTTATCCTTTGAAAATTCACGCCGTAATACCGGGTACAAACTTTAAATACAATATCAAAAATCTTCTCTTTAAAAAATAAATAAAGAGACGCGTAGGGCTAGTTTGTATTGTATGTACATCGCTATTTATTTGTCAAAACAAACACTGCAACTAGTTATGAAAACGTAGTTACGTATGTTGAAGTCTAACAAATGCCACATGTTAACACAATATTAAAATGTGGATCGGTCCCACTATCCCCATTACACCATTTGAAATGGTAGTCTGAAACTTAAGTTTTTTTCATTAAAATTCCACTACTTATACAGTCGGTGTTAGTAGGGGAATTTCATATTTGATAGAACAACTAGGAACTTCTTAATATATTCTAAAAATGATGGTTATTGTGGGAAAAGTAGTGCCACTATACCCATACATGTTCTCATATTGTATCATAATGGGAATAATGGGAACATCCCGAAAATGTGCGTAAGTTACTACAACAAAATCTTATCTGTACACAATGTTTTCGCTCCTTTGTACACCTATTATTATAAACAGAGTACCGCCACCGAAAATAAAACACGAATTATGTTATCTTAACGCATATTTATTGCCAAAATAAGAAACTATAACAATAACGATTAAATAAAACTCAAGCAAACCTAAATGGAACACACAGCCTTAAACAACTTTGGCTCTATATTGTTTTTTACTAATAAATTGCTATTTTCACTCTTAAATTAAGTCCTAAATAAATAATGCCCTCTACGTATTCTGTATTAAACTGACCCCATTAATAATATGATGGACCCGGAATAAATCCGGTTGCAAAAAAATCGACCCAGTCTGGATTAGTAGGTACGTTGAAAAAAGCATGAAACTTCAAAAGAATAATTGGGAAATTCCAGTTGTTCCCTATAGAAAATCAAAGCGTCTTCCCACTATCCACGCTAGGGAGAAAAACGTGAGGATTACTTTGGCAGACAAGAAGAAAGACAAAGAAAATATTTATCGTGGAGGTTTCTTCCGGAAAGGATGATTCCCGGAGGCGAAATTTATTTAATTCCGCTTGAATTTTCTATAATAAATAATCCGAAAAACTTCATCAAAGTATTTCCCTAGTAGTTTCCATTCGATAATTGATTTTCTAATTAAGAAGACATAGTCCGTTTCTAAATCCACCAAGGATGGACGTACAAATTTAATTAGCAATTGGGCCTTTTTTCGATCAAGTGTTGAATTTGAACCTTAAATACTTGTTGACACTTAATCCTTAACAATAAGACCTCATTTAAGGACACGCGGTGTATTACGCGTCGCGTCGGGCGCTCGTACATTTTAAATTCGTCGACTGGCAAAAACTAACAGTGTATGGGCGTACGACGCGACGCTCAACGTGCCGCGTGTCCTTAAATGAGGCCTCAAGACTAAATTTATATAGAAAACTTGACTTTGTTTCGTCAAAATCGTACTGAAATTCTTTCTAATCAAGATTTTAACAAACCAAAATCAGATTTCGCTTTAGACTCACTATCTCATAGAAAAGGAAGGCAAGCAAAGCTTAAAAAACCTATGAGTTTATTTTTTAAAAGCCGAAGCTAATTACCTATTTATTTCAGTCCCGCGGTGACCTATACGGGAAAAACAACGACCTCTTCTTATTGAGCTAACCCAATTGCAATTAGTGCAGTTAAAAGTAGAGTTAGCGTATTTACAATAGGAAAAAGAACTGAAAGACTATTTTTGTAAGTAGAATGAAAATAAAACAGGAAAGGAGTAATGTTTTTAATTAGGTTTTTCCCGCTACGAAAGCAAAGTTAAAATCCAATCCGGTTGTTTCGTAAATTCATTTAAAACATGATCTTACTTTTTTTTTAAAAACGGGAGCACAAAGCAGATAATGAAAAACATTTTGATTGTAAGTTGTTTTTAGTATTCCACACCATGATGCCATAGATATATTCAGAAAGACAAGCAGAGAGAGAAATGTAATAGAATGTAAAGTAAATCATTAACAAAATGCAACTAAAGTGATTCCCTACACCCGAAAACATTCGAGCGAGTGTAGTCAAATTGGACGCTTACCGATTGCATAAATAATCGATTAATTAATTATACACGTATTTTGGTACTTTCTGGTTATTTTTTCCTTCAGATTACAAACGCAACAAGTCAACATCCATTTGCCATTGGATTTACTTTTATTTCACAGTATTCAAATGCAAACTCGTATATACAATAGGACCCTACATCTTAGAAACCAGCCACCAAAAAAAAGCAATTACTGTTTCTTGTACTTTTTAAGCGCACGCCTCCTGCTGTTCTCCATCGACCTGGTGACGAGCCAAACGCCAAAGGTGCCGGTGATGTCGTGGATCATGTTGATGCCACTGGTGAACAAGGCGTGGGGGAAGTAGCCGGTGGTCCTGGAGACAGTGCCGACGAGGCTGATCGCAGACTTGACGAAGTTCTTAGCGGTCGGGGCGAAGAATGTGCTGCGTCTGATACCCGACATGTTGGAGCACACAAAACCAGGCATTACGCACTGCACGGTAATGCCCATCTTGGCGTACTCCATCTCGATGCCCTCGGAGAATTTATCCACGTAAGCCTGCATGGAAGAAGATAAAAAGTAGAATTCGACAGCAGACGAGAATCTTCGCGAAATATTACGTGTGAAATGCTAACGGAAAATAATTCTTAAACCGCTCGCTGTAGAAATGCAAATGATCCTAAATTACCAAAGTACAAAGCTTCTCTGAATAAATTTCGGGGTATAATTAAATCGTTTTAATGCAAATTCGTGCCCTGCAGTCAAGTGTGCAGAGACCTCTGTGATTGTGTTTCCTAATACTGCTTTGATAGAATCACGAGGTGTATCACTTGAAATGTGAGTTATTAATCAATGGATATAAAGTGCCAAAATAAACTTACAGATACAGAAACAAAAATGTGATACAACATACACTCAAAGTAAGAAAGATAACGAAAGAGACAAAGCAAACTTCATCAAACTCGAGAATTAATAAGAGATCTGTCATGACTTCGGAACTCACAAAACGCTTAACCCTCTTACTCATAAAAAAGTTAGGGATTGTTTAATTTAATCACAGTTACTGTCAGTGTCACGCTTGAAGGAAACGAACGAAGTGGTAGAAAAGTCCGCTAAACTGTTTAAATTCAACAATCCTTAACTTTTCTTTAATTTAGGAAGCAAATTGTATAACAATATGACATCTGAGTGGATGGGGCAAGTTGGGGTGATAAGTCAACGGTTAACTGTGTACGTTTGAATGTTTTCTCTATGTGTTTTGATTTTAAGAATGTATTTATTGCACAATCCGATGAAATACTCATATGAATGTTTCAATATGCAGAGATTTATAACAAAAAACCTGGGACGTTATGTCTCCTTTTCATCAATTCAAATTTTATTTATATCAGTCTCAGACAAATATGGTCCTTAGTTAAAAGTCAAGTAACCTCGATATTATGTAAAGTATAAATAATTACCTTGGAAGCAGCGTAGACTGTGAGCAATGGACTGGGAATGAATGAAGAAGCAGATCCAATGTTGATGAGGACTCCCGTCTGCCTGGCGACCATTCCCGGTAGCACCATCCCGGTCATTTTGGTAACCGACAGCACGTTGGCGTTCAGTATAGTCTTCATGAGATTGTCCCTGTGTGGAAGGAAAAATACGTCTCGTTTGAAAATCCCGATTGATTAATAAAAAAAAAATTAAAAAGAAGAAGTTGCAAGAAAAAGGTTTAAATAACTTGTTGGAAACAAGTTTATGAGAATGGCAATTAAAAAAGATCAAGTCCAACTATTTGCTAGTGTATTAATTGCAGACAGCAAAATTATGAAACAACATTCTAATGATTCCTGCGAAATTTTGCAGCAGTTTTACACTAAGTTTAAAGTGTCAAGTAGAGTTCGTGAGTGAACGAGGGTACTAAAAGAATGTGTTTTTCAGTTCGCATCTAAACATATATCTCATTCCCAATAAACGGGCTGTCACTTATAAATAGGTTATAATAGGTCTATTTTGACTCGTTATTCCATATTCCGACGAGGATATTTCCGAAGAATAGAGGTCAAAATCAGGACCCAGGAGCCTAAGCTACTCCTCTTAGTATTAACAGCGAGATTTATAGTCAAATCGAATTTAATTATTATCAACCACCTCTTCAACATTAAGCTTCTTTAAATCGTCATTATAATCCAAACGATAGTCAAAGGCAATAAATTACAATTTTGCAACAGGTGAACCGACTGATCTTCATAGTTTTAAACAGCAATCAATCTTTTCACCTTCCATTACCCCGTTAAAATTCTTGCGAAATTCTACTTAAAGTTACCATTCTTATCAACGCGTTTCACGACTGACGCATCCCATTGATCGACCCCGATGCGACAACAGTCACTCTATGAGGTGGCAAATATACTCAGAGGCACAATTAACCGCCCACTGAAATTTTCCGATGTAACTTCATAAATTCATTATTGCATGATTTTTTCACTTGAGGGTATCTTAAAAAAAAGGGCATAAAATGTTTCAATCTATCATAAACTACTCACTTAACAAATTGTCATTCAACACCATAAGCATTTAGTTGTTATAAACAAAGTTATGCCACTTTAGCCGAGTGGGCGGTTAATTGTGCCTCTGAGTATATATTTGAGTCACGGGTAAATAGATACCTAATGAACAAGTGATCTCCACCATAGACCACATCGCTGATTAACATTAGACAGTATGGTGATCAAACTCTTGTTCATAGAGCATTAAAAAAATACGTAAGTCGCGATGTAACGGAATTTCAAATCAAGAAGAATAAACACACTGTTACTCAATAGTGGACGTCCCGCGATTCTATTTGCACAGTTTCAGAATTAGTCCCTATTAAAAATACTAACACCAGTTTTAGAATAAATAAAATAAATACACTTCACGCCTTTAATCCCAAAGAGGCGTAGGCAAAGGCACTTGCTAAAGCAAGTACCCACGGTTCACCAAGCGTATTTAACCCAACGTGACAGGGGGTGAGCCCATCGCCGTTATAGGGTTCACACACCTTTGTGGTGTGCGGGTTTCATCACGATGTTGTCCTTCACCGTACGAGCGTTGCGTTGCGTACATAGGCTCTGAAAAAGATTCCCATTGGTACACGCCCAGTAGCCGGACTCGAACCCGGGACCTCCCGGATACAAGTCAAGTATCCGACCAACTGGACCACAGATGCTCTTTGAACAAAAACTGCAAAATTTACGTTTTTCTCTCATAAACTTCTACGCCACTTTTTTTGGAGTATTATCGTTACTTACACTTACACAGAAGAAAGATTTGCAATGGGGAGAGCGGGAGGCGACTTTGTTTTATACTATTTAGAAATTCCGACGGGAACGTAAAAAAAACTTGAGGAACACCGCGCGGAAGAGCTATACATACAAAGGGACAGACGAGAGGGCAGGAGAGCGGGAGGCGACTTTGTTTTATACTATGTAGAAATTCCCACGGGAACGTAAAACATGAGGAAAACCGCGCGATACAGCTACATATGTTCCATGATTTGTTTTCCTTCTTCACAGTAACACAGTATAACACCGTCAGATTGAAAAAACACTCCGTCAACGTCAAAAACGGTTTTAAAAAATGAACGCGTATTTTTTTTTTTGGTGTATTTATCATTTTGCCAGGTTGGCTGTTTCTCGACATGTAAGATTTATTTACTCAGGCATGGTAAACTAGGCTTTTACATAGATAGATATAGCATTCATTTTCTTGTAAAAAAACTTTGTGTTAAGATATTTTGGCAATACATTATTTACTGGGGTGTGTGTAGCGAATTGAGAGAGCTTTTAAGTTATTGCTCGCGTTTTTTCTTACGTCAGGATTGAGAGTTCAACAACATTGGAGATTTACTTACTTGAAAAATAAAGATGTTCAGGGATTTTTCTGTAAAAATATCCAAACAATTTACTCAAACCTTTGTTACCACTCACAATTTATGATATTGATATTACAATGGCGAAGGTTTGTGAATTTGTATGTTTGTTACTACTTCACGTCTAAGCTGCCGTAGTGGCTTTAATAAAATTTGCTTTTAGCCTATGTGTTAATCTAGGGCGAATTTATCGAATTTGAATTTTTGAGACAAAAGGAGTTAAAAGGCAGAAAAAGACAAAATAAAATACTAATGGGGAATTTTCTTTGACGTTTTTCTGACAGATTTTCGGGCGGAGAACTGTCATTGCTGTCATAATTTCCAAACGTCAAAGAAAATTCCCCATTACTGTGGTGTTGACAAAGTTTAAACAGCGCTAGCATTGTTAGTGGAGGTCTCAAATGTACGCTAAATATGCACACACTTGTAGGTGTCAAATCAGATTCGCGTCAGAGCGTGTGTTCAGGTGTAAAGTGCCACTCGAGCATGTACACGGGTGATGTATCCCTTTGACGTCATCCTAGGATAATTCCCGTCAATGGCTGATCAATTTGTCTAGGCCATTTAAGTGGGCGGCGGGGAGGTTAGGGTCGGTTTGTTGTAATTTAGCGGAACAGGGTGGATATTAATTGTGAGGTCACGTTGCTGTGGTACATTTAACATGAATGGGAAATTGGTAAACTAAAGTCGGGGATGGCAGTTAAAGACGGGGCGTCAATTGTACGCCGTTTCGGCGAAGGGCATCTCAGATAGTGTTATTTGGAGTTGGAATGATCTAACTTAAGTAGACTCTCTGTTAAAGGGTCGATTGTGGGAAAACAATGTAGGAGAAACTGTAAGTGCATTTAAAAGTAAAGAGACTAATTTCTAAATTGTTCAGTACTAAATAGCTCCTTTAGTCAAATTTTGAAGCCAGATTTGGTGGTTAGCTTTGAAGTGGAAAAGAAAAAAACTCATTTCGAAGCTGACTACACAAAACGGAAATGAATCAGTAAAATTTCGAAGCTGGTTTCTTATTGGGAAGCACACAGTCCTGTTTAGATTTTGGCTTCCTAATGGGAGGAACACCGCTTTCATTTCATACCTTAGAAGATAGGTATCCTCATGCCACGGATAACTTTAGTGATAAATATAAGTAATACGAAGTTAATAACAGTTCGGATATTTCTATTGCGTCTTCTGCATTTATTAATCTATGTTTACATGCACAGGTTACAGTACGTACGTGTAGGCACATTGTTATTGGATCGAATTTCTGAATTTAAAGTGGTTTAGATAAAAAAAATCACAATTCAGTTCATAGACAAGCAGGTTTTTTTTAAACACTACCAACATTCGTTTGTCCACCATCCTGCCTGATGTTTCATAAAAGGTACTTTACAAATGATAAAACGTTTAATATTTTTTTAAAGAAACGTACACTGACATTATTTAGTTTATACCAAACGTCGATCAAGCAACGAAGGTAAGCTGAATGCTTCTTCATCATTATCATCAGCCCATATTTGTCCACTGCTGGACATGCTTAATGCTTATCTTCGGTTAATTTCGTCCTCCGTACACACACGGTACAAACTTTAAATGAAATAATAACTCCCAGAGCAAATTATCAAACCACCATATTGCGTACAAAATGACAAAAACAAACAAATCGCTATCACAGTTCGTTCAACAATAAATCTCCCAATACGGGACCACGGGAATAATACAACCGACTATTATTATTATTTAAATCTTTTATCTCGACAGCGATGTAATAAATCCTATATTTGCGTGTACCCAAGAACCGTTAACAGTACGCGCTACCAATATAAAAGCCATCGATTTTCGATGTACAATGGCTGGCAATATGGAATTTATTTGCTCTGAAAAATATAAAGTGGAAATCGTCTGGCGCTGGTTGCTGTCAAAAAGCACGATGGGCATATTATTTAGAATTTTCGCCTCTAGAGACGCCCCTTAGGTACAGTGGGATCAAATATTTGTGAATATTGCCCCTTTTGGTGTTTCGAGAGGGAATGGAAATCGAGGTTTCTTATGTTGAATTTTTGTTCTTTGTTGTAAGTAGTGTGGAATATTGGATTGATGTTCGGTAGAGCGATGCCGGTGAAGGTACATTACTATAGTATTATTTGGCAAAATAAGATTTGATGACGAAAATTTTTGGTAAAATGATACAAAAGATAGCAAATATAATCATTATCATCAGCTGCATGGCGTCCACTGCTGGACGAGGACCTCCCCCAAAGCTTTCTATAATCATTTGAGGGGAAATGCCAATAATCACCACGCTTGGCAGGCGGGTTGGCGATCGCACAGTAGGTTTAACCGACCGAGAGCTCTGCTGCCCGTCCTCTAGTTCCGTTAGTACCTGTACTACCTAAATAATTTTTGTCCAAAGAAAGTTGACACCACAAAATGTTCATATCGCCATTTATTCATAACAAATAAACATCGTTGCCTGTACTGGGTAGCGAATAATCCTTAGTCGATAGAGCCGGGCTTCTCACAATAATATTTCAATCCAGACGTCAGCAGTTATAGGAATCGCAATATAGGTGCACCTGCGTCTAGACCGCTTACGGATGTGGCTTCCGGACGCTATCTCATACCTGCACCCCTACCATGGATAATACTGGTCGTTTATTTTCATGTTGATTTTTTATTAGGTTTATTTTTTTCAGCAAAAACTTTGTTTAACAAATGTTTTACATTTTTATGGAATTCAGCAATACATGGTGCCGGTGCTATCGTTTGGATAATATAAAGCGTCTGTGGTCCAGTTGGTCGGATATTTGACTTGTAATCGGGAGGTCCCGGGTTCGAGTCCGGCTACTGGACGTGTACCAATGGGACTCTTTTTCAGTGCCTATGTACGCAACGCAACGCTCGTACGGTGAAGGACAACATCGTGATGAAACCCGCACACCAACAAGGTGTGTGAACCCTATAACGGCGATGGGCTCACCCCCTGTCACGTTGGGTTAAATACGCTTGGTGAACCGTGGGTATTTGCTTTAGCAAGTGCCTCTGCCTACCCCTCTTTGGA
>SJJU01018276.1:0-10344 GCA_012932125.1 Conopomorpha cramerella
GAGTACTTTTCACGCCACCTTCGGTCAGGACATCACCAATTTGGTCTGTATATGTCCTTCTGGGGCGATCTCTACTCACCCGGCCCATTACATCACCCATATAAATCTCTTTCGTCAATCGACTTTCATTCATTCTCTCCATATGCCCAAACCACCGAAGCATGCCCTTTTCAATCTTGGTCACTACGTCTTCCTTCAAACCGCAACTTTCTCTTATCACACTATTCCTTATCCTGTCCTTCAATGTCACGCCTTTCATGCTCCGCAATGACCGCATTTCTACGGCATTGACTTTACTTTTATGCTTCCTCTGCCATACCCAACTTTCACTCCCGTACATTAAGGTAGGTGCCAGTACAGCGTCATGGACAGCCAATCTTGCCTTTTTCGACATGAATTGGCTCTCCATAACACTCCGTTAACCTTATTACCCGTACTCACTCTTCTCTCAATATCTTTGTCAATTTGTACATTGATGCGTAAACTAGAATTACTATGTGCGATCAATATACTAAATTATCTTGATGAAGACGATCACCATTAAAATATAGTTTCGTAATCGGGCCGCAGAACCTGAACCGCGTTTTGTAATGAGTGTGTTAATGTTTTAACAGGTACAAACGCATATGTGTGTTTGTGCGTACGCTTCTTTTCGCAAACAAATCATTGAGCTTAAGTAAGGGAGCGGAATAAGAAAGCGGATCCTATTATTGTTCGACATTCATCAGCAACCACCTGTCAGCTCCCGGATTTCCTTAAGTACCGGCCGCTCCAATTAATTCCCTTTAACCCCTGAAACAGGTGGTTTCGAAGAAATGTTTTCGTCCCTTTACGGTGCCCGAGGAATTTTACAAACATTCCTATGTGTGTAATACGTGTGTTTTTAGTCTAGTAGAATTTTAATTGACAGCATACATTTACCAGATTGGTGATGTCCTGGCGGTAGGTGGCGTAAAAGTACTCGAAACCAGAGGTCATGTATGAAAAGATGTACGAATGTAGATGAAGCGAAAGGGGTATGTAAGGACCGTGACAAATGGAGATCTGT
The DNA here is from genome assembly GCA_012932125.1 of Conopomorpha cramerella. Taxonomy (NCBI): domain Eukaryota; kingdom Metazoa; phylum Arthropoda; class Insecta; order Lepidoptera; family Gracillariidae; genus Conopomorpha; species Conopomorpha cramerella. The sequence goes on from SJJU01018276.1 coordinate 1,049, forward strand.
AGTCTCTGCCTACCCCTCTGGGAGACAGGCGTGAAGTGTACATATGTATGTATGTGCCTGACAACAAAAACTGCACAATTGCTTATGTGCAGTATGCATGTTAGAGAGGTCTATGTCCAGCAGTGGACAAGTATGGGCTGATGATGATGTTGATGTATCCCACTCCCAAAACACAACCTCCACTGGTCTCGAACCCACCAACGCCAGAAGTCCAAACACCCAATAACAAGGCTGCAAGACAGACGTTCTTAGTCCAAGTCATTCCGGTGCTCCTCGTGAAAGCGAGCAGAGCCAAAGGGAAAAGGCTAGGTAGTAGCCATTTTACGATAAAACTAATCCCGGCTCGATCATATTTCCTTCTTAAAACAAACAACAACAATAAACTTCACGCCTTTTAATCCCAAAGCGGGGTAGGCAGAGGCACTTTCTTAGTAAGCAAATGCCCACGGTTCACCAAGCGTATTTAACCCAACGTGACAGGGGGTGAGCCCATCGCCGTCATAGGGTTCACACACCTTGTGGGGTGCGGGTTTCATCACGATGTTGTCCTTCACCGTACGAGCGTTCGTTGCGTACATAGGCTCTGAAAAAGAGTCCCATTGGTACACGTCCAGTAGCCGGACTCGAACCCGCGACCTCCCTCCAATTACAAGTCAAGTATCTGACCAACTGGACCACAGACGCTCCTTATTCCACGTAAAAGACGACCTAAGAATGATGGTTATACAATGACATTAGGTACCTAATGAACAAGTGTGCTCCATCGCAGACCACATCGTTGCCTAACATCAGGCAGGATGGTGGTCAAACGCTTGTTCATAGTGATAAACAATAATGATTCCTAAACAATTATAAATTTTGGTGGATTTATTGATACCTATCATCAGCCAGCAGGCCTAGCACGCGCCTCAAGAAAGACATGACATAGAACAAATACGCGCTCTGGTTGGCTGTTATGTCACGCTTTGTGCGACTCAGCTAGTTTCAACAAATCACAGCGCATTATATGTTTTGCACTTATTTCTTGGAACGCTGTGCTAGGGGGGCAGGAGGCAGAGTTTGCTACACTCTGGTAGTTGCACGGCTCTGACGTCGTAGCGGCAGATGGTGTGCAACGCTGTTTTACAAAGGACCACATACATACATACACTTCACGCCTGTCTCCCAGAGGGGTAGGCAGAGACTACAGATCTCCATGTGTCACGGTCCTGACATACCCCTTTCGCTTCATCTACATTCATACATCTTTTATACATGGCCTCCGGTTTCGAGTACTTTTCACGCCACCTTCGGCGAGGACATCACCAATCTGGTCTGTATATGTCCTTCTGGGGCGACCTCTACTCACCCGGCCCATTACATCACCCATATAAATCTCTTTCGTCAATCGACTTTCATACTTTTCAAAGGACCACGTTGAAATGAGAGTAACGAAATCAGCAATGCACGTCGTATTACGCTGCGATGCCAGAGCGATGCAACGGGGAATTTTTTTTTGACGTTTTTCTGACAGATTTCCGTCATTAGGTACTGTCAAACTTTGTTTGGAAATTATGACAGTAATGACAGTTCTCTGCCCGAAAATCTGTCAGCAAAACGTCAAAGAAAATTCCCCATTACGAGATTGCAGCAGACTTGTGGTTACAGGTATAAGGAAGCATTTCTCTTCCAAACAACTCTAAATTTTACTGGAGTTACGTTATACACACCTACGTATTTGTATTCACTTCTTTTTTTTATCAAGGACAAGCCCACAACAATCCAAGCCCTACTTGCCTCCCGGCGTCCGGGCCATTCTCTGGAGACATGCGCGCCTACGTAACTGATCCCACGAACTTTTCCATTACTTACCTACCTTAACTGAAAGCTGAAAGCGAAGTCGTGAAGCGGAAAACTTACGCCTATACACTAACGCCATCTCTCGCTTACATTCCGAAACTATACGCCAAGCGTATCCCGAAACCGCGGAAAGTGTAAAACTCTTCGTAGCGCACAGAGCGCTTGTCGTCATCTCAGTTCGTGGAAACACCGACAGGTGGCGTTGCGAGTTGCCCATTTTCGCCGTCAGATGTCGCCGTTCCCGCAGGACCTTCTGAACACTAGTGCCCAACGAGTGGCCGGCTGTATAGGGGTAGAATTTGTTAACGGGATAAACCAACCCGGGACCCGCTCGAGTTCAGTCGTATCGCGGAGCTGACGGGTGGAAGTTTTCCTATCCAGCTGTACTGACTATTTATTCTATGTCCGTTTGAGAGAAAAAAAATCTTATTCGTTCTTTCCTCTCTCAAAAATACTTTGCCAGTGTCGTAAAGTTAATTGTATCACGGTGATATTTTGCATTTCCGGTTAGTTAACGTTCCTTTGTTGTCGTTGTAGAGAAACTTTCGTTAACTGTATTTATTACATAAGCCGTGAGTTTCAAGGGTACATAGCGGTATATAATGATCGGTAAGTTGCATGTTGTAGGCACTTACTGCAAAAGTTTTTAATTTTTGTTTTTGTCAAAGTAGTGTTTAAATACTTTTTTGTGTAAGACAACTTCTTTCGTTAGATGTGTACGAGAAAGTTTTGTTAAAGAAAGTTGGAGGAGGTACTGTACTCTTTTCTGAGGACAAACAATTGAAAAAACCAAACAAATTAAAATAGGACTTACTTAACATATCAATTGTTCAGAGAAACGAATAACAAGCCACCAAAGTAGAAAAACTGTAGTTACGTGGTAAGTAGTAGAACGTGGATCTGTTTGTTCTTCTTTCACGCAAAAAATACTAGACGAATTTTTACGAAATTTTCACAGTAACACATAATTTTCGTAATATTAAATAAGGTTGTTCGACCATAAAGTAACTAAGGTCCGAAAATAATTGTAACTAATTGTACCTAAAGGAGGTTACCAAAATCAGCTATTTGACAGAGGTTAAAGGTAGAACATCCTGTATCTTGCGGTTATACAGTGTGTTACCTTCGAGTGCATGCGGGCTTTTATTTCTTTGGTGGTCAGTAACAGACACTCTTCATTTTGAATCACGTGTACTGTACAGGTGTTACATGACCAGGCAAAGAAAAACTGTTGCAGATCACACCGTATTTTACCGTATTGACATAGACATAGACATAACTTTATTTTCGATAATCAAATACAACACACACATTAAGATAACAAAAACAAAAAAAAATATAATAAAAATAATAGTAATAAGAATACATTTTTACATTAAAACCCATAAATAATTGTAGCCATGACATCAAAGAATGCATGCTGCATTTTTCCAACGAAAAATGAGCCTCCGGCTCACCATGATGTCACAGTTGCCCGTGAATTTTTGAATTTTATTAAACCTAAGTCCGTTGAAATCTACTATATAAAAATAAGTCGGGATTTCCTCCCTGACGCTATAACGCCAGAACGCACGAACCGATTTCCACGGTTTTGCATTCGTTGGAAAGGTCTCGGGCTCCGTGAGGTTTATAGCAAAGAAAATTCAGGAAACAATTCAACAGAAAAGCGGGTAAACGAAACGAACCCATCTGGTGGCGAAACAGAGTTCGCCGGGTTTGCTAGTGCAGTCTAAAATCAATTAATAAAAACAAAACTAGGTCTCGTAAAGGTTTCAAATGAAAAAACGTACGTAAGTTTCATATTGGGAACCCCAGGGTGTGGACTGATTTTGCAGAGTTTCCTGCGCAATATTGTTTTAAGATTTTCTAGTCACTGGGATAAATAGGTACCTAATGATCAAGTGCGCTCCGTCGAAGACCACATCGCTGCTTAACATTAAACAGTATGGTGGTCAAACGTTTGTTAAGTGTGTTTTAAAAAAAACTCTCTTTACGAACAAAATAAATATGGAATATTATTCTATTGGAACGTAAGTGGTTTTTTTCGTCATTCGCCGATGGTTCTTTGGGAATTTCAGGATAAAAAACGTTATACAGAGTGTAAAAGGACCCCGAGCAATGGTCTTAGAAACGTTGTTGGGCTTGTCAATATGAACAACTTTTACTATGGTGACAATGCGGGAAGTGGATTTTTTTTTTCTCCATTTTTTTGCCTCGGGAGAGGACTTTTTGTATGGAAACGAATTTTTTTCTGAAAAATCCGTTCAGTTTCCGTAACAAATTGACAACCGAATTTTCACATCATCCAATACATAGTAAACAAAGTCTCCTTCCGCGGTCTGTCCCTATGTATGCTTAGATCTTTTAAACTATGTAACGGATTTTGATACAGTTTTACTAAGTGGACAGAGTGATTCTTGAGGAAGGATTATACGTTTAGCACAAATTTCTGCAGGAAACGGTGTCTCCCACACACATATCTCTACACACCCCCCACATATTACGATCTACCTACGCAGGCAAACCTCTCCCGTAGAGCCTAGTGTGTATGGCCTACTTTGGAAACTAATAAACCAATGACGTCCATACATCTACTTAGGTGCGCGGTTCCCCAAACAATTTAAGGTCGAGTGTGAGTTTAGCCCACATCGGGGAACCTTTATTCGTAATCCTGAGGGATTAATAGGAATCCCTATTTCGGAATTCATTACGTTATAGGGAAATTAAGGTGTACTAATTCAATCCGTAGGTACGCTTTCATCATGTAATGTAATGTACCGGGATAAATTTATTTATGAATGTGATTTACGTTAATTTATAGATCCAGGTTGTTGTCTGGGCAACAGTAAGTGTTGTCTTCAGTGGATCTTTTTAGTTTTGTTGGGTTTTTTGGCATTTTAAGTTCTTAATCATTACATAGTATACACACATCAAAAGTGTCTAGGGATCAAGTGCATTTTAGAAGATTGCAATCAAGAATATATTTTACAAAAACTGAATTCATTTAGAATTTAAAATGTTGTGATAAGTCAATGATACAGGCATGGGGAATTAGGTAGGATCCAGAACGTTAGATTTGATTTAAATATAAAATATGTGTGTAAAACAGAACTGCCTCCCACTGTCTGTCCCTATGTATGCTTAGATCTTTAAAAGCATGCAGCGGATTTTGGTGCGGTTTTCTTTATTAGATAGAATGATGCTTGAGGAAGGTTTATATGACGTATAATACAAGCATGTAATAGCAGAGAAACATAATTAATAATGTGTTTTGGCAAAACTTCGTTTGCCGGGTCAGCTAGTGTAATATAAATGAATACCTCTCTTGCTCGTTTATAGGTATCATTGATTTTCAGGGGTACTTTCACAGCTGACAAGCAATGATCTAATTATTGGCAACCTAAATAAGTATTAGTGGCGAAGCTTGGGGCTAAGCCGGTAGTACAAGACAAGCCTATGCCAGGCACATTAACAAACATTTTTAAGGAGATTAAGTAGCGTTAAATTATTACAGCTCAAATAAGTAAGACAAATAAAAAATCTAAGTTGGTAAGTATTGGTTAAGTGCCTATTTTTCACTACCGGCTTACCTCTTAGCTTCGCCACTAATAAGTATGGAATACTCTATCTAAAAACTCCCACACACTTTGGGCAAGATTTATGGGCAACTTGAGGGTGTACCTCAAGATAGGAGAGATGGAAACCCGTGCCTAGCACTAGATACATACTCTGTTGACGGAATGTAGAATAAGTTGAGCTACCAACTTAGAATAAACGGAAACCTCAGCAACTTTCAACGCAAAACATTCTTAAAGAAATAACTTCCGAAATTACTTTGTATACTTAGCGCATAGTTTTGAGCATATTCTCCGGCATAATTTGGAAGTGCTGAAATTTCAATTCACAGGTATCACTCGACAGTTCCGTAACAGAGCGTCTTTCGGCAAACTCTTCGCTGAGCAATCCGCTATATTGGCGCCCGCCCAAGAATCAGGCATTCATAGATCACCGCTTGTGGGATAGAGATCCATCAGTGCAACTGGTGTCACAGTATTATTCACTCTTTCTCTCTGAATATTTCATATAACAAAATGCCGACGCATCAAAGTAAACATGGCAATGTGCTCGCTGAAAAGCCTATAGCTTGAGATAGCAAGACACACTGGTCATTTTCAGGTATTTCGCATTGAGCGCATATTCTGCCGCCGGGAAATTTTGCTTTCAAACCGCGCCATTTTGTGACTGGCAAAATGGAAGTTTACAATATGAAATGATCTCGGATCGGCATTGACGATCATTTTGCTGCGAGCGAATCGTCGTTTGTAACGGCTAATTGTTAGATGCCTAGTTTTGGCTTGTTGAGTTTGAGCGTGATTGTGTGATTGAAGTTTATGATTGAAATGAAGATTTAGGCAGACATTAGACGCTCATGCAAGCGTCATTCAATTCCATCAGTCATGATTTATGGAATGACTACTAATACTAATTCAAACATTATTAGACGATAGGAAATCCGTCAATCACAATCATGACTGTGGTAAAACTGAGATCAAAACGTATCGTCTAATGTCTGCCTTATTCATTGTTGAAATTAAGTATTCGGTTTGTTGTTGGGAAAGAATGTGTATGTATTACTACTATTAAATAAATAAATATTTTACAACAATACACACATTGCCTTCATTCCATGTTCAGTAGCTAATGCACTTTCATATCATGGAATTCAGCCAACGAAAAAATATACCTACATAAACTATTTTTTTAAAATACAAACATATATGAATAAAACACCCAGACACATCCAACAAGTACTTAAAAGCTCATTACGTAAATACAAGTCCGCGATGGGAATCGAACCCACGACCCTACGAAATAGAGGCAGATATGCTGACCACTACACCAACGGGCCCGTCATCATTATTATATACACGTTCCTTCCACCCTCCTAAGTAATTTCTACCCGTCATAATTTAAATGAACAAATTCGAAGGGGATGCTTGTTAATAGGTACCCAATCAGCCCATTTAAAGCCTCAAAACTTAGGTAGAACATATCACACCCCAATATATAACTCCCCAACCAGGTTCATAAGGTTAGAAAACCCCAAGCTAGATTGGATCAATTCGGATCTTAAGGATTTGGGAACAGATAAGGTTTTCCGTGGCGTGCAATTGGAGAGGCCTATGTCCAGCAGTGGGCAAGTATGGGCTAATGATGTCGATGATGATGATGAAGGTTTTCCTGTTGCTAGTCCTCTAGAATGTCTTTGTGGTCAATTGTTTGATGATAGGTACACTACACAAGAAAAATCTTCTGCACGAATTGGACACAAGAACCGAAACAGTCACAGTCTCTGAACAATAAATTTCCCAAAACTCACCAATGAACGTGATTCAATTGAGTTAAGCAGCAAAACCGAATCCATTATCATATATCAGCCTCTAACAGCGCCACTATGAACTGTGAATTCGAAATGAACTGTCCAACTTGAACACTGGAAGTTAAATTTGAACAATCCCACAGTCCAAAGCTAACATCAAACCAAATGACTTCAAATTCTAATACTGGACCTGAAACTAACACAGTATTGTCTTGGTAAATATCTGTATCTTGCAAAGACTGCACTAATTAGTAGTCACGGCATTTTCACCATTTGTTGGAATAAGAGAAATCGCACTAGCTAAGCAAGATACAACAGTTTTTTATGTCCTCTTCATTCCTTTCTTTAAGTGCCGGGTTCCTATAAGTATGTATACACACTATACACACTTCACGTCTTTTAATCCCAAAGCGGGGTAGGCAGAGGCACTTGCTAAGCAAATGCCCACAGTCTACCAAGCGTATTTAACCCAACGTAACAGAGAGTGAGCCCATCGCCGTTATAGGGTTCACACACCTTGTGGTATGCGGGTTTCATCACGATGTTGTCCTTCACCGTACGAGCGTTGCGTTGTGACTATGTACACATAGTCTCTGAAAAAGAGTCACATAACTAGTTAGTATGCATTGCCTTCCAGCTGCTGTATGTGCAGTTGGAGATGCGTGGAACTACCGACTGCACGCTTTGCTTTGAAAAAAAATTACAATTTACACGATGCAACCTTCCAATTTCAGTTTTACGGTATCCTAGAAGCAAAAAAAAATGGAGTCGTCTAAATCAGTTACTTAGTCAAACAATTTGGAATACTTGACTTCAAGACCCGCAGGACGCTTCTCAGCGTAGACTTAAGAATATTCTAGTTGTTAAACTTCTAAAGGATGCAGACGAGCAACGGGGCGGGTATTATGCAGTGGCAATTAGGTACAATGTATTATGTAAAAGGAGCAAGTTTTATTCAATTATTGCAGGTCGTTGGAATAACGTGAGCGTCTTGCGGAGATGTTTCAAAGTGGTGAAGGAAAAAAGACCTTTGATGCTTTTATCTTTATAGTACAGAACCGCGTACGGTGAAGGACAACATCGTGATGAAACCCGCACACCACAAGGTGTGTGAACCCTATAACGGCGATGGGCTCACCCCCTGTCACTTGGGTTAAATACGCTTGGTGAACCGTGGGTACTTGCTTTAGCAAGTGCCTCTGCCTACCCCTCTTTGGGATTAAAGGCGTGAAGTGTATTTTTTTTATTTTATTTTTTACAGAACCGAGTAACCTAATGTTTTGAAGTACGTGAGGGCGTTAACATTTTTGACGTAATATCAAATTGAATTTGAATACTTTACCTAGATAAAAGTTTTCGTCTTGTTGTATTTAATTTTATAATAGATATGTTATTATAATACTACCATCTAGTTAAAGGAGAAAAACAGACTGACAAAAAATCTTTTCCGTATAATATTTTTTTTTCTGCTGTGTTTAGAAATATTATAAAGTAAGTAGTCAAGCCGGTTGTAACATTGTTAGGTCAATATTTTGAAGTTGCATAAAAAGACAAGTAGGAAAATATTCATCATACCTGCTGGTCAGAACCCTTTGACAAGTTATGCTTTCTAAGTCACAATTTGGGATCAAATGGATTTCAAGAATAGAAATTTGCAACTATAAATGTTCCTTATATAGACAACCACAGGAACATTTACAACAATTGAAATTGGAATGCATGAAACCGTGAGAATATACCCAAAGCGTGTCTCGTAACACTACTCACTGAAGCAACGCCTCGACCGATGGACAAATTAAACTAAAAAGAGCTGAAGAATCCTGAACTCCTGAACTTACAGTAGTACAATAACGACAGCTCAAGTTATTGAGTTTCTCTGCAATAGGGGAGGCCAGAGCTGACGCCCGCCGCGCAAACTTCCAGAATAGAAACTTTCAAAACGTCGGAGTTCCTCTAAAATGTTTGTTTGCACTCTACTTACCTACAATGTTCACTGCTGCAGATTCTATGCGCTGATGTCACAATTTTGTTACACGTAACTATTTAATATTGAAACATATCATGCTCAAGTTTGTAA